>CAUYSK010028827.1:0-59217 GCA_963575035.1 Avahi laniger | reverse complement strand
CCCCCATTTTTAAGTTTATTCAATTAATTATTTGTAATAGTGTGAATTAGTAAATTCTTATTTTATTTTTTAAATTATAAACCAGTTTCTGATTTATTCTTCCAGAGCTTCTTATGCCTAACCTATATATTTTGTTATTTTCTCTTATTTCTTATGCAAAATGTAGCATAATATAGAAACTCTTTGGATCCAAATCTTTGACACAAATAAACTCTTGGGAGTTTATTCTTATGTATGGTATGAGCTAAAAATCTAAGTTGATCTTTCTTAAATTGGCTACTTATCTGTGCAAGCACTGTTTATTAAAAAGGCCATCTTTATTTGAGATAAGCCCCCTTGATTTGAGATATCTTTCTCATAAATTAAATGTCTATATGTTCCTGGATTTCTACTCTAGTCAACTGAACTGTTTAACTATTCATAAGCCTGCATGGCTCTCTTTTAACTATAAAGCTTTTACGGTATGTTTTAATGTCTGGGAGGGCTAGTTACCACCTCTAGCCCCCGTATCTTTTTCTTTACCTTTGTTTTCCTGACTATTCTATCATGTCTGATTTTCCATATACAGTTCAGAACGAACCAGTCAGTCTAGCTTCGTGTAAAAGTGCTATTTTAATTAGGATTGTGCTAACTGTATAAAGTAGTTTACAGGTACTGACACTTGTATAGTTGAGTCTTTCTATCCAAGAACAAGGGATATTTTTCCATTTGTTCAAGTTTAAGTTTACTTTATGTCTTTCAGAAGTTTTTTTAAAGTTTTTCTCATAGAGATGTTGCACATTTCTTGTTAAGCTTATTCTTAACCATTTAACTTTTTTTGTTGCTATTGTAAATGAAGTTTTGCTACCATAATTTCTTCTAAATGGTTATTGTGTACGTGAGGGCGAATGATTTTTACATATTGATTTTATATTCTGTTACCTTACTGAATCATTTTATTTAAGTTAGTTTTATCATTTATTGGAGCTTTTACCCCTTCTTTATCATGATTATGCCTCCAATTGATTTCTCTTGTCTTATTGCACTGACTAAGAGCTCTAATACAATATTGAATTAGTAGAGATGAAGAAATTTCTTGTCTTCATCCTGGTGTTACCATATCATCCTGGTGTTACCATATCATCTTCCCCTTCTTTACCATTATTATGCCTCCAAATGATTGGTGTTACTGTAAATATCTCTAGTGTTTTCCCAGTAAGAAAGATGTTAGCTTTATGATGGGATTTACATATTTTTTCATGATAAGAAAGTGTCGATTGGTTTCTGTATTCTTGAGTTATTTAATCAAGAATGGGTGATAAATTTTGTCAGAGAATTTTTCAGTGTCTGTGGAGATATAATTTTTGTTCTCACTTATTAATATAGTGCTAAAGTAATGAATTCTAATATTGAGCCAATGTTGCATTCCTTGAATAAATGTTACTTGGTCACATTGTTTTATTTTCTTAATGCAATAAAGTGTTGTATTCTATTTCCTAATATTTAATTTAGTTCTTTTACATCAATATTTATAATTGGCATTATTCTGTACTTTACTTGCACTATCTTTATTGCATTTAGATATATGAGGGCTGTCTGGAAAGTATCCAGCCATGTACTATAAAAAATAGTATTAACAATGGTTGGATACTTTTCAAACAGTCCTTGTATTACATTTGCATCATAAAAATAATTAAGAAGTCTTCCTTCACGTCAATGCTCTGGAACAATATATACGGCATTGGAACTATCTGGTCTTTAGAGGTGTGACAGAATTTGTCAGTGATGTCATCTGTCATACCATGTATGATGATATCATCTGGGTCTAGTCCTTTTTTGTGGGGTAGTTTCTTGGTAACTTTTTATAATTTCTTCTGTAAAATTTGTGTGTTTAAGTGTTCTATCCCTAATGGTGTCAATTTTGTTAATTCTTTCCCTAGGAAATTTTCCATTTCATCTACGTTTTCAAATTTATTTGTTTAAAGATCTTTCTTCCCTTTTTTCTTGATTAAGTTGTCTCATGATTTATCTATTTTGTTAATTTTTTCAACAAAAACAGCATTTTGAATTATTAATTAGATCTATGATTTTTGTATTCTCAATGTTATTTTCTGATTTCATCTTTAATAGTTCATTTTTTATACTTTTGCTTTCTTTGTTTTTCTTTTTTTTTGAGTTTGGAATTTAATTTATTTGTCTTCATTCTTTCATTTAATTCCACTTTCAGCCAAGAATTTTTTGTAATAGAAGGTTTGTTCTTTCTATCTTCCACTATTTTCTGTTCTTTTTGTTGGCATCTTATAAACACATTTGTCTTTTCTTTTTTCGTTTATTTACTTAATTAATAAAGTACTTTATTAATTCTTTCTCATTTAACTATATTTTGATCAGAGATTGTTATATATAATATTGCTAATTTATGGAACTTATTGATGTTTTCTTTGTGTGTGCCTATGTGTTTGTGCATGTGTGTATGAATAGTCCATGAGCCTTTGAAAAAGTGTAGTCTCTCTTAGTGTGTGTATTCATTTTTTTGTACTGCTATAACAAAGTACCACAAACAGAGTGACTTAAAACAACAGAAATTTATTGTCTTATGGTTCCAGAGGCTGGAAGTCAGAGATCCAGGTGTTGACAGGGCCATCCTCTCTCTGAAATGTGTAGGGAAGACTCTTTGTCTCTTCTAGCCTCTGGTATTTGCTGACAGTCCTTGGCATTTCTGGACTGGCAGATGCATCACTCTAATCTCTGTCTTCCTTGTCACATGACCATAATTTTCTCTCTGTGTCTCTGTTCTCTGTGTCTCTTCTCTTTTTCTTCTAAGGACACTCGTCATAATGGATTAAGTCCTCATCCTATTGCAGTATAACCTCATTTGAACTAATTATATCTGCAACAATCCTATTTATAAATAAGATCACATTCTGAGGTACAGTGTGTTAGGACTCGAGCATGTCTTCTTGGGAGACACAATTTAACTCATAATAGGGTAAAAAAAATGCAATATATATTTCTAAGATCTACCTTTTTTACTATGTATTTTTAGCTCTTCTATATTTTTAAGCATTTTTGTCCACTTATTAGTTCTTAAACTAACACTGTTGTTAAAGTCCCTATTACTACAGTGTATCCTTGCATCTCCTATAGATCTTGCTTCTTCAAGGTGAGCACTATGTTACTTGGTGCATTGATATCTATAATATATCTTTATTGTGAATTGTGGATTTTAGCCTTTAAAATATCCCTTCATTTAATGTTTCTTTGCTTGAATTCCACTTTGCTATATAGATGTTTTCCTTCTACTTACTTTATTTTTAATTCCAGTTACCTAAATTGCCTGGTATACCTTTGTCCACCTATGTCTTTTAAAAAAAGAAATCTCAAATCATTTTAATTTAGTTATGTCTCTTCTATACAACATATACTTGGGCTTTATTTTGTGTAAATTTAAAACGTTTTTCTTTTATTAAGGGGTAAGGCCCATTCTAATTTATCATTTTGACTATATGTTTAGTTCCAACCCTGGCATACTATTTTATAATTGTTTATTTTCTATTTGCTATATTTTGCTATTTGACATGTGTTTTTAAAGTTTTTTTTTACTTTTTTCTTTTATTCCCTAATATGTAGGAAGATTTATATTATTGTTCTGTTGGTTACCTTCGTACTTATGATTTTAAATGTCCTTAGTCCCATGTTTTTATATTTAACCTTGGTTTTTCATAGTACCCTTTAACATCTACCAATTGCTTATACGAGGAGGTTATTCTTCCCTTGAGATGTTTCGTCTGGCCCCTGCTGACCTCAAAGGGTTATGGTGGAAGTAGGAAAGGTTGTTTACTGGAATTTGATGTTTTCTCTTTTTAAAATGATAATTGCTTTGAAATTTGGGCATTCTCTGTATTCTATTTATTCTGAGGATGTGGTATTTGAATATATATATAATAATTCACAATTCACAATAAAGATATATTATAGATATTTATGCGCCGAGTAATATATATATATTTACATAGGCTGACATAGAGGAAAAAGAAGAGTTGTTTTTATCAAAAAAAGGATTCTCTGTATTCTAGCCCAGGCTTGTCTTTGGCTGGTTACATGTGGACTATTTGCTAATGACTCTGTGCATCATATATCTAGAAACATTTTTGAAAGTTTTCTGACCTCATCAAAACTTCAGTCCAATGAATGAATCCTCCCACTTTCTCATAATCCTTTAGCTCTCTCTTTCCATTCTCCCCTCATACAAGTAAGAGTCCATCACCTATTACTACAACTCAATGCTTGCAATCTCAAGGTTACAGGGTCAGGAAACATAAATGAGTAAAACAGGCAAAATAAAACACAGCAAAAACTTGTCCAGATGGTATGAACCAAATTGGCTGTGCTACGTCTAAACGTAGTCCAATGCATAGTTTTAATATAATGAGTGAGCCAGACAAAACCTGTCTCCAGGCTAAATTTGTCCTTTCACCTCTTACCTATTGTCTATTTATTCCTATCCTCTAAAACCTCAACTTCCATTGAACTCACTGTCTGTTTTTCCCATGTCTGCATCCATACTGGTCCCCTTTGCAGAAGAGAAAAATCATGCAATCAGGCTGAACAGCCTCACTTCCAACTCACGGTCTCATCACATGTGGGCGTTCACACTGAGCAGCCACCCGAAGCTCTCTGTTCCTCCCTCAGAGATGATCATTTCGAACTTTCTTCTCTCCACACATCTTCTTGCCAGAATGCCTTTAGCTACAGTCATAGAATTCCCAGCTAAAATGGCATCTATTTATGAGATATTCACTTTCTAACCTCAGTTACTTGTTATCCTGTTTATTTCTTTTGTAGCAATCATTACAATCTACAATCATTCTGGGTTTTGCTTGCTGTTTTATTTTTTTATTTCCCTCAACCAGAACATAAACCGTGAGAGCAAAGACACATGTCTCTTATTTGCCAGGTAGCTTGTGGGTCTGGAATTATGGCTGCCATATATCAGAAACACAATAAACATTTGTTAAATGCAGGAATTAATCAGGACAAAGTTACATGTTTGAAGTTCTAAGAAATTCAGGATAAAGGGTTGTTGCAGTTAAGGTATAGAACAGGGCTTGGCAAACTTTTCTTGTAAAGGGACAGACAATAAATATTTTCAGCTATGCAAGTCATGTGGACTTTGTCACAACTATTTAACTCTGCTATTGTAGCATGAAATAGATAATATTTCATGTCATAGATAATACATAATATCATAGATAATATATAATATATAATGAATGAAATAACTAGATTTGGACAACAGTCATAGTTTGTGAACATCTAGTGTAGATCAATAGAGTCTTTGCAAAAACCAAAACCCTGGGCTCACATTGTCACTTGTGGATGCTCAAGAAATCATATATGGAAATCATATGTTCATGTATATATTTCCATCTATACTACCTCCTGAAAGGCAGAGTATTGACTCTAGAGCCATGTTGCTCATCCCGGTCTACCACTTATGTGCTTTGTGACCCTAGACAAGGTACCACCGTCTCTGCGATTCAGTTTCTTCACCCCTAATGCAGGAATAACAGCAGTATCTATGTCATAGGGGTAAATCAGGATTAAATGAGATAATTCTTATGAAACACTTCGAGCGCAGCTTGACACACAGTAAGTGCCAGATGTATGTGTTGAATAAATGTTGAATGAGTCTCTGCTGAGAAGCCCAACCCTTCTGTGACCTATTTATTAGTACTACCCCATTTTAAAAACATGGAAGCTGGGACTCAGAGAAACTGGGTATAATTCCTAGGGCTACATTGGAGACCGCTTCAACCACCAGATTATGGCAAAAGAGGCATACGTGACTTCCAAGGCTAGACTCTAAAGGTTTACTCAGATTTTGCCTTGTTCACTGGAATATATTCTCTTAGAACTCTGAGCTGCCATGTGAAAAGTCTAATTACCCTGAGGTCCCCATGTTGGGAGGAAGCCCACATTAATACGGTGCTTAAGTCAATGGTCCAATCTGAGCCCAGACTTGGAGTCATCCCAGCCCAGAAGCCAGACATGTGAGTGAAAGTCTACAGATGATTCTAGTCCCCAGCCAAGGAGTAACCCACAGCCATTTAACTCCTCCCAGCTGAAGCCCCCAGACATCAGGGAGCAGACAAACCATCATCCCCACTGTGATCTCTCTGAGATCCTGAACCACAGAATCTGTGAGCACTAAAAAATAGTTAATGTTTTATACAGCTAAGTTTTGAGGTGCTTTATAAGCACATAGGTAAACAGAACAGCTTCTTTCCAGATTTTCCTGAACGACAATGATAGCTGAGCTTATCTATGCTGAACTTCTTTCATTTCCAAGTGACCTTGTTTGGCTGCTACTCCAACAGTCCTGTGAGTCATCCAGCATCAGCAGGATCTGATGTCTGCACAAAGAAAATGCTGCTGACCCTGACACTCTGCTAAGTGATCTTAAGCAAATCATTTCATATCTTTGGGTCAGTTTCCTCTTCCGAAATGGTGAACAAAGCATGCTTTGCAGGATTCCCATGAGAATCAAGTGATACCACAGGTGCAAAACTACTTTAATGGAATTTAGACTGGAGGTTTTTGGCAAGAGATCTGGGGCAGAGGGCAGTTTTAATCTTCCTTGGGTTGCAGTCCTGCAAAAAGAAGCGTATTTGTCCAAACATCAATAGTGTTGATGCTGCAGCCATCAGAAGAGCAATCACACTTCTCACCATACACTGGGGCCTTCTAAAGGGTGTGTGTGTGTGTGTGTGTGTGTGTGTGTGTGCGTGCGCGCACGTGTATGTAATTTAATAGTGGGCCAGCCTGGTGATTTTGAAACAACTCAAGTGTCTGACATGAAAGCAAGTGACAGTGCCTGGAACGAGGGCCATGAAATGCAAGTACATTGCAAATCACTCAGTCGTGCTGTCGAGGGAATCCTAGTCACCATATATATTTTCTTAAATGTAGTTTCCCAGCAAACCTTTCATAAAATTCATGACTGTGGCTGACCTCTGCTACATGCTCGCCTCCGCAGCGCTCCCTTCCCCCTCGGATGTAACCCAGGCTTGGAAGGCACTTGTGGCAAGCACTGCTGATTGGCTACTGCACAATCACTCCCCAACCCTTCTCCCTTTCTGCCTCCTTCTACAGAGTTAGAAAACCACTACTTGCCATCCTAGCTTCCCCTGCAGCTAGGGGTGGCCAGCATCCATGAAGAATAGCCAGAAGGCTTCTGGGAGAGGTCATTTGTAAAATATTTCTCTTTCATGATATAAGGACACATAATGCTGGCATAGCCTTTCCCACTTACTCTTTCTATAATATCTCGAATGCATAATGGATGGAGCTGTAGCAGCCATCTTGTGATAAGGAGGGAAACTCCAGGAGTGGTATCAGCTCTGATATCTTCTACACAACCACCTTTCGCTCCGTGCAGAAAAGTAAGTATTTGTGTAAGCCACTGCAGTTGCATTTTCTGTTGCAGATGTAGAAAATATTAACTGATATAAAATTGCAGGAAATGTTGTGTGTCATGGGCAACTGAACCGTTCTTCTAAAAGTGATCAGGTAAATTTAACTTCCCTGACCTTTATGTGGATGGCAGAAACAAAAACCCTTGAGTGCAAAATTACTCAGAGCTCTCTCCCCCTAGGTGACTGGTATGTGACTTCATTGATACTCCCTCCACTTTTCTCCATAGCTTTGCCACTCTGCCGGCGTAGGGCACCAAGTTCTCCTGCCCAGGCCACTGCCGCAGCCTCCCTAATTACCTTCTCCCTTGTGGTGCCCTCCCAGCCATTCTCTGCACTGCAGCCGTAGAGATTTTCCTAAAAGCAAATGTCTGTCCCTATTCTCCTGCTGGAAGCAGCGTTCCAGTGCTCATTCATGAAGTCTGACCTCCTTCTCTCTGCTGAGAAGGCTTTCTGTGATTTGACCTCTGCATTCCTCTGCGGCTTCTCCTCCAGCCGGTTCTTTTGCTCTGATATCTCTCGACGACGTTCTCAAGCTCTTCAAATGCTCAGCTTCAGCCACACTTAACTTGGCAATCTTCCTTCTCATCATCTCGACCCCTCTGCTTGGCTACTTCTGTCTCCCTTGCCTCGGACTTCTCTGATGTGTGTACACACGCCACAAACACACACACACACACACACACACACACACACATTCTGCTTTCGGTGTGTTGCTCCTGGCATGTGACCCACAGCACTCCACCCCAGTACATGAGGGGGGAAATGCACAATGCAAGGGCAATGCTTGAGTATGTCTTGTTCACTGTGATAATGCCAGTGCCCAGAGACATGTCCGGCATGTGTATTGGAAGGAAGGAAGGAAGGGAGGGAGGAAAAGAGGGAGGGAGGGAGATGGAAGAAGGATGGAAAAGTATTCTGATCACCTCCTACGCACCCCATTGTTGTGGGAGGGACCCTCTGCCATAAATAGGAAGACACAGCTGAACACACAACACTCAATACCAGACAGATGAGACAAACAGCGGTTTATCAGTCACAGGCACTAACAGCCCAGAGGAGGAGAACACCACAGGCCATGCAGGACCATGCAAGGATTGCTCGGGAAAGAGAGAACCAGCCTGCTGCAGGAGGCAGGCTTTGCAGTGACATGAGGGTGAGGTGACCCTTTATTCACCTGGGAAGGTGTGATCGGCCTGTCTGAATAATTCTAAGGTCTGGTAGGGAGGAGAAACCTGTTAGGTTGAGATCAGGCGCAGCTGGTCCAGCTGGTGGGGGAACCAGTCAGGTGGGAAGACTTTCCTGCTGGGAGGGGGTGGAGGAGATCTCTGGCAAGAACAGAGACACTCACAGCTAGGACTTTGAGGCCTTGTGAGGCTCAAAGCTGTCAAGGCAGCATTGGAAATTTTTAGGTCTCACAATACGAAGGAAAGATGAAAAGAAGGAAGGAAAGAGATGAGAGAAGGAAGGATATTCTCTTTATACCCTGGTCTGACTCAGTTCAGTGGTTAAGCACGGATGTTAGGGTGACTTTTCAGTTACCATGTGAGGTACTCATTATTGATTGGCTCAGCCAGTCCTTATCCGCAACATTTGTATCCTTATCTATTTTCTAGCCAGGCTGGTCATGTGTCATAGTGTTGGCCAATGGGACTTAAACAGAATTGTTCTGTGGGATTTCTGGAGAAACTTTTGACTTCCTTATTTAGGAAATACCCTTTTCTCCTTATTTCTCTGTCTTTGTGCTTGTTGGAATGTACACTCGATGGCTAGAACTG
The DNA here is from genome assembly GCA_963575035.1 of Avahi laniger. Lineage (NCBI taxonomy): Eukaryota > Metazoa > Chordata > Mammalia > Primates > Indriidae > Avahi > Avahi laniger. The sequence goes on along the minus strand of CAUYSK010028827.1, from coordinate 49,985 downwards.
CAGCAGCTATTTTGTAACCATCTAAGATAGACAAGAGACTCGTAAAGATCTGCAACATCTGAAATAATTTGCCTTTTATTCACCGCTTCTCAGGAAGCTATTATATCGAGTTTGACTTTTTTTTTCCCACTTAGGATCTAGTCACAAATATCTTCACACACCATTAAATACTCTTTATAAGTTATCATTTAGATTGTGCGCATACCATCATTACACTGAATGACTATATCACTGTATATCTTACTATTTTTCTATTGTTGTGAATATAAGGCTTTTTAAAATGTTTTGCTCCATTTAAATTTGAGGGATTGAGTTGACAGAGACTGTGCCCTGTGATGAGCTGCAGCTGAGGGCTGGTGTTTGGTTGGACACTGATTTGAATGCCCTCTGGGCTTCAGAAGACATGATGAATGGGTGTGGAGCTTGAAAGGCTTATATCTATGCAGTGATTAGATTTTCTAAATCATGGTGGATACCCAAGTCTTGCCTATGACCTAGGGCTCCTTCCATCTGTATGACAGGAGTCAGGCCTGGAGAGATCTGGGGCTGGACTGACTTGGAAAAAGTGTTACCTAAGGAGATCTGGAGCATTAGAGCTAGTGGAGAGAAACAGAATCACCCTTGAAAAGAGTCAAGGTGGTTGTCAGACATTAATGAAATACATGAGCATAGCAAGAATGGGAATAGGAAAATGAGAAACAGAGTCATCAGTTGGGAAATCAAGAAAACATGAAGTATGTCATGTGGTTGCAGTCCAGGGCTGAGGCCACGGTCACCATGTAGACAGTGAGCACCCTGTCACAGGATGTCTGGCTACTAAGGTGGATTTAAAAGCTGAAGGAGCCGTATCAGTCAGATAATTCTATTATTTATTTTTTCCTGATTATTTTTCCAACTCTTTTAAAGAGTAAAACCTTATTTCAATACTAAAAATAAATTTAAAAAATGAGTTTACTGTTACGGAAGTAAGATGGGCTCCCGATCCTACATTCTCTGTCTTTCTCTTCTACCACTCCTTCTGGCTGCCACTGAGAATGCTCAGTGGATATTAGGGGACCAGAGACCATCCTGCAACGTTCCTCTAAGCAAAGAGAGGCAGGGACAATTCTCAGTTCCCTTTCAGAATGTGGTAACCTTCTTAGGAAAAGAAATCCCTCTATGTACATATTCATAAGATTGCTCACAATTCCAGAGTGTTAAGGACCACACCTTATGAGCAAGAACATGAGATTCAGGGGCCATAACTGTCTCTTTCTGTCCTCTCTGTGACATATCAGTCAGTCCATGCTTTAGAATCATGTTCTTGGATCCCAGCCTCTGACTGGACTTCCAGGTGTGCCGGGGGCTCAGGAAGCACAGAGGTACAGTCACTGTGGGACACTCTTTTCCGTGGGACTAAAGTTGCTTATAACCAACAAGAGCTGAAGATTAAAGAAGAAATAGGGTAAACAGGACTGTGGAGGGTCCCCAAATTTGCCCCATAATTCACGTGGGCAAACTTCTGTTTCTCCATCCAGGTGCTATGAACCTTTGTATTCAACAACTTCCTGCCACCCGAATCCCTGTGCTCCAGGGGAGTCCGACACTGCAGCACACGCCCCACTCTCTCACCGTCAGGTACTTGTCCATTTTTCTCCTTCCTCAGCCCCATCCTGTTTTTCCCTGCAAGGACTCTCTCCGTCTCGCCTCAAGCCTCACTCTACCTTTGTGAAGATAAATTTTCCCTGCGTTGATCTTCATTTGGACTCAGTCACCAGCCGATAATTTGCTCCTAACCTGAGCCTCCTAGCTCAGGTGTTTTTCTATGGGCAAAGCCAAAGGTAGGCTTTCATGGAATAATAGGCCAGGGAAGAAAGCCTACCAATTGAAGCAAAAAGTCAGGAGTTAAATAACAAATACTAATTGAACTCAGGGAAAGACAAAATTCACCAAGGCTGTGGAAGTCAGAAGAAGGCTCAGATTTAGACAGGCCCTTGAGGGTATGCACTAGAGGTATGGAGTTTACCATGTACAAAGCTCTGTGCTGAACATCTCACTACACAAAGTCTTTAAATTCTCACATTAACCCAAGGTAGGAGTTATTATTATGCTCACTTTGAAGAGCAGAAACTGAAGCCCAAAAACATCAAGGAACTTACTCAATATAACAGAGCCAGAATTTGGACCCAGATCCACCTGAGGCTAATGCTTTTACCAGACTCCAGACCACAGATTGATAGTGCCTGGCACATAGTAACTGCTCAACCAATATTTGTTAAATGAGTGAATGAATGAAAGAAGCACTGATATGAGAAGGTTTACATATCTTGTAATGCGGATTACATATCAATGGTGGAGGGAGAGATCGGATGGAGGTGATTGCGTAGTTACTGAATTACTAATATTTATTGAGTGCTTACTCTGTGCTAGGCTATGTGCTAAGTGCTTTAACATGTCAGGACAATCCTCTTGAAGTTAACAGAAATATATACTGAGCATTAGACACTAGGGCTGGTCCTGCATTGGGCCCTCAGGACGACAAATTATACTCAAGCATTCAGAGCTGAAATGCAGAAGAAAGACCTGTAACATACTCCCCACCACGGACAAGGCAATCTGGGGCTTTAATTTACCTACTCTCTATTCACCCTCTACTACCACGAACAATCCATCACGGGTTAGATTTCTTTGGCCCTAGGGATTTTGGAGTGATCAGTGGGCTCGGGATGTAGGAGGAATCCACCACCCTCTTCCCAGTTCTTACGAACTCCCCATAATAGACTCCCATATAGTGTGAGCAATTTACACTCTAATGAATTTGTTTTATTCTGGTTCGTTCTGGGCATTGTGGCTCCTGCCTGCCTTCCTGTAGTTTTATTTACTCCTCAGCCATTCTCATTTTTGTAGCTATTCCCTTTAGCTCTCCTTCTCTGTAAGGTCATTCTAAGGACAGGATTTTGCAATGGCCGAGATGAATTGTGAATGAGTGCAAGCCGGGTGTGTGTTGGTGATTCTCTCTCTTCTTTGGGCCTCTCTGAAATCCGGCCCATAAAGAAAAATATCACACGCTCAAGATTTAGAGCCCAAATTCCGATTTTGAGGTCGGTGTCATTCAGATGAATGCCCTTGAGCCAGGCACAACAGAGCAGTTACGGGGCGAGATAAGGTGATTCAGTGGCATACCTCAGTGAGCTGTAACTCACCAGGGGTGGGGGGAGACATTTTTGTAACCACTAAAATGTGTAAGGCCAGCCTCGACCCTATATATTGCTGTTTTCCACAATGGCTGTTTCCTGGAAAAATCCATCTCTTTCACCATGGGGCGTTAGGAGCATTGAAAATTAGTCAATTTGCTATACTGGTCTCGTTAACACTTGTGGCAGGACATTAATACAGGAAATAGCAATCACATTGGTGCTAAATATTTTCAGTGTTAGGGCAACAGCTTTGAATCTCAACCTACTACGTCTGATTAATAGTGATGCTAATGGTGGCACCAAAGAAGATGAACTTCCCAGACTTCTCCTCCAGACAGTATAAACACTCCAGTGCTAAATGCTGCATTTATATGTGAATACAATTAAGAGTAACTTCTAATTATTTCTGGCACATGCTCTTTAATGCCAGAGCCTTCAAGTCATAGCGGTCAAAGGGTAATGCATCATAACAGGTTACAACATCCCCAAGGATTTTTTGATTGACATAAAAATGGTTTTTTCCTGCAACTGATTGACACTATGGCAGGTGGGAAGTAATGGCCACGTTTTCAGCTGTCCATTAAAAGATCTTAAATCAAGGAGGACATGGCTTCAATAATTAGCTTCCACATTTGGGAGCTAAGACCAGCTGGACTGTGGATAGGAGCTCTTTTGGGAACTGAGATACCTTGGGGACAGTACAACTTTCCAGTTGAGTCCCTCAGGACACACAACTTGAGAAACTGATTTACAAAGTATCCAGAAAATCTTTTTCTTTTCTTAGAGGGACATAAATGAAAACCAAACATTTACAGCAAAACAACAGGGTGAACTCTGGCTACAGGTAGGAAATTTGCCAATGAGAAGCGTTTGTCTTTGCAGTAGATGTGTTTACCTTCAAAAACTGGATCCTATATTTCAAACATTCATTGGGAGAGAGAGCAGGCACTGTGTCTCAAGAACTACAACATGCTATAACCAAATGGGTACTCCCGATAAGAGCCACAGAATGGGCATCCCATTGCATTCTAAAGCTCTGTGTATCGAGAGGACAAGATTTCCCTGGCCTTCTAGAACTCATCTCCCGTACTCCTGCTACTTGCTCTGTATCGCTGCTCTGGTTTGGATGAAGGGTCTTCACTGGAGTATTAGAAGTTTCAGAGGCAAGAAATTTGTGGATTTGCATTATTCCGTCCTCTGAGAAACTTCTGACAAACAGGGACCTGGATTTTCCCTGAGTCTAGGACAGATGAGCAAATAGGAAAGAGATCTTTATTAGGTAAAGATGATTCTACCATCCTGGAAAGGCCAACTATCATATTTTTGCTGAAAAATAAGACCTAGATATACCTGTTCAATGTATGTGGCTGGGTTAACAGTTCTCAATTTTCTGGCCTTCAAGTTCTTCACTGAACTAAACCAAACAAAAGTTCAAAGAATGTCTTCTCTGAATGCTGAGATTAGAAACAAAAGAAGACAGGCTCTTCAAGGAGCTCACTTTGTATAAGAAAAATGAGATGTAAAACAAATACCAAATAATGAATCCGTAGCACTAAAGCACTTGGAAACCATATTCACCAAGTGGTGTGAAAATACAAAGAAAGAAATGATTAATATCTCTGGGAAAGGAGAAATGATCTATAGTGTCAATGAAGGTTTAACAGAGGAGTTGATATTTAAGCTGAGCTTCAAAAGTGAATATAATTTCTTTTGAAAAGCTTCTGTTCATGTCTTTTGCCCTTTTTTTTAATGGGTTTTTTAAATTTTTTCTTGCTGATTTGCTTGAGTTCTTTGTAGATTCTGATGATTAGCCCTTTATCAGATGTACAGCATGCGAATATATTCTTCCATTCTGTAGGTTGTCTATTTGCTCTATTGATTGTTTCCTTAGCTGTGTAGAAGATTTTTAATTTAATCAAGTCCCATTTATTTATTTTTGTTGTTGCTGTGATTGCCCTTAGGGTCTTCTTCATAAATTCTTTGTCTAGGCTGATGTCTAGAAGAGTTATTCCAACATTTTCTTCTAGAATTCTTATGATCATTTTTCTTCTAGAATTCTTTTTGGCCATTAAACATAAGGAAAAATGCTCAATGTCACTAACCATCAGAGAAATGCAAATCAAAACCACAATGAGATATCACCTAACCCCAGTCAGAATGGCTTTTATCAAAAAGTCCCAAAACATGGACTGGCATGGATGCAGAGAGAAATGAACACTCATAAACTGTAAGTGAGACTGCAAATGAGCACAAGCTCTATGAAAATTAATATGGATATTCTTCAAAGAACTAAAAGTAGACCTACCATTTGATCCAGCAATGCCACTACTGGGTATTTATGCAAAGGAAAAAAAGTCATTTTATCAAAAAGCACTCACACTAGAATGTTTATTGTAGCACAATTCACAATTGCAAATATATGGAATCAACCCAAGTGCCCATCAATTCATGAGTGGATTAATAAAATGTGGTATATGGATACTATGGAGTACTACTCAGCCATAAAAATATGAATTAATACTTTTTGCAACTGGATGAAACTGGAGACCACCCTCCTAGGTGAAATATCACAAGAATGGAAAAATAAACACCACATATACTCACTATTAAATTGGAACTAACTGATGATCACTCGTGTGCACAGATGGAAGTAAAACTCAACGCAAATCATGCACTTAGGAGTGGCAAGGAGGGGATGGGTGAAATCATACCTAACGGGTGCAACGTACACTATCTGGGTGATGGGCACACTTACAACTTTGACTCAAGCAGTGCAAAAGCAATCCGTGTAACCAAAACATTTGTACCCCCATAATACTCTGAAATTTAAAAAAATAAATAAAAATTAAATTAAATTAAATGAGGAAAAAGAGTGAGTATAATTGTGACAGGTGGAAAATGTAGTGGCTTGGGTGGCAAAAGGGCCTTCCCAGCAGCAGGTGCCTAAGAACATGGCATCACGTGATCCTCACCCCAGAGGAGTATCCCAGCTGGAGAGGATACAGCAGCAAAGCCTCCAAGAGTATATTCACTACATTCATTTATTCAGCGATTGTTTTTTGGGACCTCCTATGTTCCAAGCACTGACTATGTAACAAACCCCATAATGATGTGGCTAGGGTATCAATGTTTAGCATTTCTTTTTTTTTCCTTTATCTTTTTGCTTTTTTCTCTGTGATTGGGACTTTATTAAAGGAACTCACTATACATACATATATGTTTTCAAAACTCTAATTTTTTAGTAGTGACAATAGGTTCTTGTGTCACATCACACTTCATTGGTGCCCTACTTTTATTTTATCATGGTTGTGCACTGATTTGGGGTGTGGGTGACGGACAGAGGAGAAGAAGAAGAAGAGACAAGTGAAGATGGCTGGGAAGATTTGCACTAGACAGCCAAGGCCTTCAAATACTCTTATCTGCAGGGTATAAAGCACTATTGTAAAGACTGAAGCTGGGAGGATGACATAGTCACCTCTAAGCTTTAGATATAGAATATTATTCATTGATGGCCAAAGAATGGCCAGAAATACAAAGATAGGGGATTAGTTAAGAGGATAAGATATGTGATATGATGTTTTGAAAAACTTAGTTATGCCAGTGGGTCAAACTGGAGAAATATTCACTCACTGAGAATATGCTTGGGTCTGCCAGGCTCTAGAACCCTTGTTCATGCCGCCATATTCTATTTGGATGGCACAATCCCCTTTTCTAGAGTCAAAAGGAAAATGGTCAGCTGTGTCAGGCTTTTGAGTCTGTCCAGGAGGAAGTTCCTAACCCTTCCTGCTTCTGTTTCTCTGCAGTGCTGGGGGCAGATGACAGAGTAAGTCAGCTGAAGACCTGACCCATGGCTTCGTCTGTAAACTCCTCATTGCTCCCATTTCCTCTTTCAAGGAGCCAGAGGCCAAGTCATGAGATATGAAGGCAAGGCTTAGGGATGGATAAAATCATAAATTGAAGGGGGCAAGGAAGTAAGTTTTAAAAGTTCATATTTTAGAGTAATTTTTTGTCATTGCCAAGTAGACAAGATCTGCTGAAGTGGAGAAAAGAAAGGATTGAGATATTTTAAAAATAATTATTTAATAAAAATATACTATAGGCCAGGAGCTTCACATTAGTGCTACTGAAAAAGGGGCCCATGGACCACACTTCCAGGTTAACGTCACCTGGAAGCTTTTTACAAATTCTTGTCTACAAAATTTTAGGCTTCCTTTCAGACCTGTAGAATCAGAATCCCTTGAGATGCAGCCCAGAAATACGTGTTTTAATAAGTTCTTCAATTGGCTATTATGCATGTTAAACTTGGTGAAGCGATGCTATAAAAATGTGAAAAGCAATTGACCAGACATGAGGAAATAGATTATGGAGAATTATGAGTCCCGGTGAAGTTGGAAATTGTAAGCACACAAAGTAGCTCGTCACCATGGCTGTGGGATTCGCAATGCAAGCTCTTGGTAGCAAGCTTGGAGATGCATTGGAGAGGTGTGTTGGTCTGGGACACAGGAGATTATCAGGATATATGAGCGAAATGTCGAGAAGAAGATGAAACTGAGGAGTTTAAGAGGCAACTACCAAGAGAGTATAGTTGATTTGATTAAACCAGGTTAACCACACAGGTAGGGTGGAAATGATCCCAGGATGGAATGGATTGAGAAGGAGCCCTATCCAAGGCTAAGAGATTTCAGGATGTGATGATATCTAAGCATCAATTTTCTGCAGTGACCCACACGGGAGGTGGGAGTCGAGAGGGCCAGGTAAAGTTGTGATGGTGCAAATGGACTCCTCAAGTGGGATCAGTTAGAAGACAGTGGAAGCCTCTTGTCCTCTTGTTAACAATTGACGCCATGTCTTTCCTGACATCACAAAGAGACCTGGTCACTTCCAACATAGGAACCAATTACTGGGAAATCCAGAGAAACAACCCTTTTTCTACAATCTCTTCATTGGCTGTATTCCTCCATGTCTCACCTCTGCCCCCCATCATCTGTCTCAGATTCTACTTTTTCCTAAAGGTGAATAAATCTGCAGTCCACTTCCATCTCCCCACTTGTGAATTAAAATGGAGTGTCAGGATATGCACATTAACCTCACTTCTCCACCTCACTTCTCCAAGAGTGGTAGTATTTTTTGTTTTGTTTTGCTTTGCTTTTTGGTTTTGGTTTTTCGGTTTTTTGCCTATCTGGAGAAATCACTTGACTTCTGTGTGTTGCGTTAGGCCACTGTCATTAATAACAGTGGTGTCATTTTGATGTGTTCCGTGAGGCAGTGGGTGCTTTGAAGTTGAAAGATAGAACAGACATGGATAAATAGTACTCTGAGCAGGCTGCTATTGCACCATTATTGCCAGCAATTATTTCACCAAGTGACACATCAGATAAAAAGTCAGCCACCTTCCTCCAGGAAGCGTCTCAGTAGCTACGACTAGGGACTTCTGTCTGATTTCTTTTTCTTAAATGGACAGGAGCTTGTTGTTTCTCTCACTGGAGCCTTCTGCCTCCCCGCTCTGGGTCTGTCTCTGCATTTTTGTGAGTGAAGCTGAGGTTTTAGATGCTGTCTTTATGGAAACTTGCATGGGTTTGATGCTGCGTGTTCCCTGGGATGGGCTGTGTTAGCAACCTTATATTGGTTCTTTTCAGGTTTCCATTTTGCTCAATTCCTTCTCAGTCTGTCATTATCCTTGACAGTTTTCCTTTGCTGGTTTGGCGAATGCAGATGAGAGACTGAACAGCTATGTCTAAGAAAGACAGAGCTTGATGGGCTATTATTTTGATCAACAGACACAGCATTATGTGCAAGGCATTATCTTAAACACAGCAGCCAATATTAACTCACTCAAGCTTCGTAATAATGATCATAGGTATCATTATTATCATCCCCATTTTTGCAAACAGGGAAACAGAAGAGCAGAGGTGAAATAGGCTGCACAGCCGATGGTGAGCAGAGCAGAGATTGTCCGGCTGCCTTCCTGGCTGTGCTGTGCTCTAGGGAGGGACACGACCAGGCATCAGTACTGGGAGCCAGGGCTGGGACAACCAGCTTCTGCTTAGAAAGTTGCACGTGGGAGGAACTAGATACACCCATTGATGGGGAGGTAGTCCCAGTGTCAGAAGTGGAGTGACGGCCCGCATCTCAACCAGCCTATGCAATGAGAGACGTTCATGGACGTGAGGAATATGGGGTGAGGCTTGCGGGAGGGGAGGACCCAAGCTTCTGTGTCAGGAGCTAGGAAGAGAGAGTTGTTGGCAGATATTCTTTGGAGTTGGCTGCCTGATGGTTGGGTCTGTAGCCATGACTTTTGTCTAGCTTAGTCCAAAAGGAAACATTTTTCTGAAATCTTTGCATCTCTGCCTTCAAATATGATGGCAGAGGAGTTACTTGTCTGGGTAATCCCATATCTAAGTGCCTTTTCTTTTTGTTCCCATAAAACTTACTATGTAGGTAGAGTTTAGGCTTTAAGCAGGGTATCAGGGCCTGAAAATTTTGTCCATACTTGATTTCTTGGCATGACTTTAAAACTGTGTGGTTTAATCAGATGACATATTAGTAACAATTACTAAGGCTAAAAACTACTCTGCTATCCAGAACTGAGGAAGTGTGTCTTTAGCCAGCTTTTCACCAGTGAAAGTGGCAGAATATTATTACCTCTTCACTTCTTTTTCTCCTTTCCTCATTCCTACTCCTAGTGGGAAATTGGACTTTGGTAAATCTCACTAAAGAGGTAGATTATCATCTTAAAACATTTTAATTGTGTTGTAAAATACAGTAAGGCAAAGGTGTATTTGTCTTGCAGGTGTTCCAAATTTCAGTTAATTGTTGGATTTACACATATACCATAATTCCTAATTCCTACTAATTTCCTTTTTTATTTTCTTTTTTTTTTTTTAAGTTTTAACTTTTAAACCTTTAAAGGCTAAATCAACCAGAAGGTGACGGTGTATGGGAAAGAATTTTTCAACAATCCTCTTATAACCTTAAATTTTAGATGTTTCTTTGAAGTAAAACAGGCTCAGGCTCTTCACAATTTCCAAAGTATTTCTGAGCTGCAAAAGTTCTCTCTCTGTTTTTTCTCTGTAGCACCATGTTTTTCTCCTGTATTCCTCTTGCAATCTTGGCTGAAACAATCGAGACAGACAGAAAACACAAGGATGCTTTTTTTCTTGCGTCTAGAGTGGAAACCTTAGCTGCAGACAGTAACTGCTCCAGGTGTCAAATGGATGCATTCCCATTAATTTATCATATGGGTAGAAAAGGAAATAGCTAAAGAATTTAATTTTCAAGAGTACTACTGGAAACCAAAGCAAAAAAGTCATTGAGTCGCAAGAATATGGCAAATGTGAATTAAAGCTACATACTGAAACCAAAACAGAGGTATTCCAAACACTGGTGTGTCAAAAAGTGAGCAGACTAAATAGAAGTATAGAAAAATTTATTTTACCCAAAAAGAGGGGAGAGTCAGGTTATCATCAATTTTGTGATCTCAGGTGGGGATGGGAGTAGAGAGGAAATAACTGTTGGGTAAACAAAAAACATTGCACAAAGTTTAAAGGGAGCGTTTGAAGGTTTTTGCCTACCCTATAACCACTCTTTCTTCTTGTGAAATATCTTATAATTTTCCTCCAGAAAAATTACCTCCTACACTTTTGTGCCTTGTTTCTTCAAGGGGTTATAATACCCACCCCTGATCCAGGAGTGGGCAATTGATCCAATCCAGGACAAGCAACATGGGCCATCGGACATTCCCTGGAACGACTCCGAATGAAATGTTTCGCAGCTGCTCAGTGATAAACCTCGAGCTGCTGTGACCACTTTTTCCATCTCCACAGGAGAGTTTGCCTGAGAGTGAAGTCAGCACAGAGAAAAGCAGAGTCTAGGGACATGGAGACAGAATTCTTATGATGTCATTGAACACACTGAGCACACCATGCTGTGCCTGAAGCCATCACACTGGACTTTCAGACTCATAAGCAAATAATTCACCTCTTTTGTTTAAGGCGGTTTTAGTTATATTTCTGTCCTTTGCCACTCACTAATATAAAACTGCATTTACTCCCTTGAGGCCATAAGAAGCTTTATAACTAAGAGTATTTTTTGCTCCTAAACCAGTGCCAGGAAGACACACACAGAATTACTGGGAAACAAATATTTAACGTGCTTAGAAAACTTTTTCTTAAAGTGCCAGACGGTAAAAATTTTAGGCTTTGTGGGCCAAGAGGCAAAACTGAGGATAGTATGTAGGTAGTTATATGACTATTTCCAATGGTTTGAATGATAGTTTCTGCTCCAAAATTCATGTTGAAATTTACCTCCAGTGTAACAGTATTAAGAAGCATGGTTCTGGGATGGTGATCAAGTCATGAGGGCTCTGCCCTCATGAATGGGATTACCACCTAACGAAAGCCCTCAAGGTTGAAGAGACAGTTCTCTTGCCTTTCTATTCCTCCACCATGTGATGACACGGTGCTCCTCGCCTCTGGAGGGGGCAGCAACAGGCACCAACTTGAAAGCAGAGAGCAGCCCTGACTGGACACCTGTCCTGCCAGTGCTTTGATCTTGGACTTCTCAGCCTCCAGAACTGTGAGAAATAGATTTCTACTGTTTATAAATTACCCAGTCTCAAATATTTTGTTACAGCAGCACAAACAGACTAAGACATTATTTAAAATGTAACCATTTAAAAAAAGTAAAAACTATTCTTAGCTCCCTGGCTATAAAAAAAAAAAAAAAATCTGCTGCTCACATTTGTCCTGCAGGCCCTACAGAAAAATGACACATCTTACTTTGAATATTCCTTCTGTTTCTGTCTCTGAGAAGAAAGTATTCCTCTCATTTTCATCCTTCAAGAATCGGCACAAATATCCTCTTACAGTGGAGCCTGCTGGGACTGCCAAGGCTGGGTCTGTTTCCTCTTTTACGCTCATATTCTTCTATGCTCATAATATTTATTTGGTTCCTTCCCTCATTCTGACATTTTAAAATTGTAAAACTCCAGACAGATAAAATATTATAAAATATTAAGATAAACACTTGTGTAATGTGTGTACAACTGAGCTTAACAATTAGTGCATTACCAATACATCCAAAGCCTATTTTGTTCCCTTCCAAAAACACATTTCCTCCCTGTCAGACAGGTCCCACTACCCATGATTTGGTACCTGTCATTCTTTTGCATATCATTATGATTTTACAGCATCTGCAATTATTTCTATATGTGTAGCTATAACATTGTTAAACATGCTTAAAGCTTTATATAAAATATATGGACTTCTCTAAAATTTGCTGTTTTGCTTCTTTCCTTTTTCTTTTTCTTTTTTTCGCCTCAGAATGGTGTCTGTGAGAGTTATCAAAGTTGATTTATGTAGCTATCGTTCATTAACTTTTATTGCTCTATTGAAATGCATTTGATGAATGTGCCACAATCTGTCTGTTCTCCTGTTGATGGACATCAAGGTTGCTTCCAATTTGGGGCACACACAATATGTGCTGCTCTGAAAATATTTTGCCTGCTGCCTTGTGCACATTTGTGACAGTATCTCTATACTCATCATATATGCAGGAGTGGAATTGCTTGGTTGTAGGTTATGTACATCTTCCAGTAAGATTGCTATATTTCTACCCCAAAAGAGAACCCATTTCCTCTCTTCTCAACAGTCTGTAAGAGTATTAATTGCTCTGAATCCTTGCTAAAACTTGGTGTTGTGAAAAAACTTTTAAGCTTTTTCATGGAGAATTTCAAACACCAAAATCAGACAGAATAATATAATGGACCCTGAGTATCCATCACCCAGTTTCAAGAATTATCATCTCACATACAATATTGTTTATTTTATACTTGTACTTTCGCTCACTTCCCCTATCATATGTCATTTGTAAGCAAACCTCAGGCATAGATACAATTTTCATTTAATCTAAATATTTTATTATATTAAAACTGTAAGGAGTCTTTTATAAAATGACCACAATACCATTAACAAGCCTGAAAATAATTTCTTAACAGCAATTATCCAATAGCATCATTACCATCATAAACATTTTTAGCGGTTTGCTTTAACCAGTATCAAATAAAATTCACAATTGCAATTGGTTGATATGTCTCATATCTTTTTTTAGTCTATAGATTCTCTTTCCATTTTCTTTTCTCCCTTCTTTATTTGTTAAAGAAATTAGGTATTCTGTCCTGTAGAATTTCCTACAGACTGAATTTTGCTGCTCACATCTCCATGATGTCATTTGATATGTTCCTGTAAATTGCTGGTTAGGCTACAGGCTACAGGGCGGATATTGTGGTTTTCCATTATAACGTCCTGTTTGTTGTGTGACTCCTTGTGATTTTAGCAGTTGGTGCTCGATCTCCATATTCATAATTCACTTGGTGCTGCAAAACGCTTCATTCTAATTCTCTCATTTCTTCTTAACTGAATGGCTGGAATACTTCTATAATGAAAAACTTTCCCATCCTCTGCTATTGGATTCCTTAGTGGTAGAGTCCATATAGTAAAGATGAAACAAAGATGATTCGTTCCATTTATTTACTAGTTATGGGAAAAATGATTTGGTTTACAACCATCCTTCAATGGTGACTAATACATTTATTTTTTATATTATTTTGAAGTCAAAATGATATTTATAAAAAACTCATGAATTTAAATATATGTGACGAGTTTGAATCCATTTTGATTCTTGTTCTTTCTGATGCTCAGAGTTCTCAACTTTGGCTAATGGAGCCTCCTTGAGTTGGATCCTGACTCCCTTTGGCAGTTTGATACCTTCCTTGATATTTACCGTGACAGGATAGTCCATGCTCATCTTATATGTATCCTGGCCAAGTCCCGTAATCATCCACTTCCCCAAGGAGCCCTGGTTCCTTTCGGTGGGAAATGGCATTTCGAGTCTGCTATCTGAGCACACAGCATTTTTCATAACATATTTTAATTGTTGTTAATCTGATAGGTATATAATACTACCTCACTGTGGTTTTAATTTGCATTACCCAGATAATTACTTAGGTTGAGTGTTAGTAGGAGTTTTTTGACCATTTCAGTTTCTGTTCCCACAAACTGTCAATTCACATCTATTGTTAATTTTATTTCAATTAAAGATTGGAATTAGATTGGAATAAAGATTATTGGCTTTCCTATTGATTGTGGAAGTTCCTTTAGATATTCTACATACCTGTTCTTTGTTGGCTATATTTGCTTCAAAAAACTTCTCCCAACCTGTGACCTATCTTTTTCCTGTTGCTATGTTTTTAATCAAGAGAATTTCTTAATTTTAATGCAATTAAATGTATTTTTCTTTTCTTTTGCAGGTTGTGCTTTTTTCTGTCTTGCAAAAGAATTCCCCAAAGAAGACAACATCCAGAGTGGTACTGTGAGGAGCTGTGCAGATCCGCACCCTAGTGAAATAACTATAATTGATAAAAATTATAAAAAGAACATCCACTTAAAGTATCTTGAAATTGTTTTAAGGGCATAGAGCAAACGAAGAAACACTCATTCAAGGAACTCCATTAAATCTTGGTCAGAACAGTGAGAATCTGTGGCACTTGAGCCGTGACCCTCTCCCTCCATCCTTTTTCCCAGCTCAGGGACATGAAAGAACCACGTTGATTGGGCTTAGTCAGTAAGAGGGGCTTCCTCCCCATCCAGTTCCCACTCAAGAGCTGCTGTGTCTCCCTAGGAGAGGCAGGCCATCAGCATTTCTCATCCCCCTTTAGTTCTATGTTGCAGAGACCAAATTCCAGGTGAATGTGGACAAGAGGTCAAGGGTTCACTTTCTTCCCCCAGCACCCAGTTAGAGGGCTCTATCTAGGTCAGGTGTAACAGGTTAAGAATATGGGCGTTCTGATTGGCCTTGCTTGAGCTGGTAAGGTAATGTTTCCACACCTGCGGATGCAAGAAAGGGCCAGAGGTCACTGCCTCCAACCTGCACCCTGCTTATAAATCAGGAAGGACACTCAAGAGAAGCAGGCTGCTATCTCCACCCCCAGCTCTGGAGAAGTGGCCTAAAAATTTTGCTCAGGAGGAGAAGAAGCCCAAAAGAAGAGAGAGCTCTAAAGTGCTCCCAAAAGGGAACTGACTTCATTTGGAACAGAGTACAGGAAAATTCAGGCCTAAGAGCATTCTCAAAAACAATGGAGATTTGGGCCGTAAGCAATTAAAGGAGGCAGGTAGATCCATGAAAACATCAGTTAAACTGAAGAGGCTTCCTGGGGTCAAAACTTCAGTGACTTGCTTCAAAAATCACCCCTGTAAAGGGGGGGTCCTCCTTTAATTGAATCAAACTGTGAAGTAATTTATGCCCCAGGGTATTGTCAAAAAACAATAGAGCAATCAGCCTGCAATTAGTGGGCCCTAACAGCTGAGAGTGATACTGAGAAAGTCAGGTAGCTTAACTGAGAAACGCGGAAATTGACTGCCAGGCAGCCTTCCTAAAACCACCACAATCCCAGGTGACTATCCCATGCCCTAGGCTGCACTGAGAAGGCTTCATACTACAGGAAGAAATAGAATTTACTAAAGTAGTCCAGGCAAGGGAGTAAAGAAATCCAAAGCAAACATCAACCATAACAAAAATGCCTAAAAAGAGACTATACTAATATTGTTAATATTTTTTAAAACTTCATAAATACAATTACTCTCCCTTTTTCTCTTCTTTCAAAGATGTGAAATTACATCTTACATTATAAAGTAATAATTATAAAGTATGGTTTAAAGAACAAATCAGTATCCAGAGTTGCTATATTATCTTAAATGGCCAGTTTTTAACAAAAATTATGATACAAGCAAAGGAAGAGGAAAGAGTGAACCACACACGAGATAATAAGATGGCAACAGAAACTACCTGAAATAGGGCTAAGATTAGGACTTGACAAACAAAGACTTTAAAACAGATATTATAAAATTATAAATTTATAATATAAATTTATTTAAGTAAAAAGTTCAAAGAACTAAAAATCATGTTTAAAGAAGTAAAGGAAGGTATGATGATAGTGTCATAACAAATAGAGAATGTCAGTAAGTATAAATTTTTTTCAAAAGAACAAAATGGAAATGTTAGAATGAAAAAGTTCAATAAGAGAAATGAAAAATTCACTAGAAATACTCAAGAGTAGATTTGAGTTGGCAGAAGAAACAGCAAGCTTGAAGACAGATTAATAAAGATTATGGAAAACAAAGAATGAAAAAAAGAGAATGGAGTCTCAGAGAAATGTGGGACATTATTAGGACTACTACAGAAAGAGAGTGGAACAGAGAAAATATTTAAAGAAATAATGACTAAAAATTTCCCAAATTTGATGAAAATCATTTATATACGCATCCAGGAAGCCCACTGTACTCCAAATAGGATTAAAAAAAAAGGTTGACTCTCAATTACATCATAGTAAAATGTTGAAAGATAAAGGGAAATCTTGAAAGCAGCAATGGAAAAAAGAGTTCTTCACCTACAAGGGATCCTTATTAATAGTTCATTTTATATCAGAAACAATGGAGACCAGAAGGCAGTGGGATTGTGTACTGAAAATGCTGAAAGAAAAAAAATGGCAACCAAGAAGCATACATCAGGTAAAACTACCTTTCAAAAATGAAAGAAAAATAGATTCTAAATATTAGCCTGTTGATGGATATATAGTTTGCAAATATTTTCTTCAATTATGTAGGTTGTCTCTTTAATCTGTTAATTATTTCCTTTGCTGTGCAGAAACTTTTTAGTTTAATTGTCACATTTATTTATTTTTGTCGCTGTATTTGCTTTTGGAGTTTTAGTCATAAATTCTTTGCCTTGGCCAATGTCTAGAAGAGTTTTTCCTATGGTTACTTTCAAAATTTTTATGGTTTCAGATCATATATTTAGGTCTTTAATCCATCTTGAGTTAATTTTTGTATATGGCGAGAGACAGGGATACTGTTTCATTCTTCCGTATGTGACCAAAGAATTTTCCCAACTTTCTCAAAACTATTTTTTGAACAGGGCATTCGTTTCCTAGTGTATGTTTTTGTCTTCTTTGTTGAAAATCAGTTGGTCATAGCTATATGGTTTTATTTCTGGGTTCTCTATTCTATGTATTTACCTTTAAACCAGTACCTTGCTGTTTTGATTGCTATAGGGCTAATATCTAGAATTTACAAAGAACTCGAAGAAATCAGCAAGAAAAGAAAAAAAAAATAACCCCATTAAAAAGTGGGCAAAAGACATAGACAGAATTTTGTCAAAAGAAGAAATATTAATAGAAATGGCCAATAGACATTTGAAAATATGCTCAACATCATGAATCATCAGGGAAATGCAAATTAAAACCACAATGAGATACCACCTTATCCCTATCAGAATGGCCATTATTAAAAATAAAAAAAAAAACAATAGACGTTGGCATGGATGTGGTAAAGAAAAAAAAACACTTACACACTGTTAGTGGGACTGTAAATTAGTACAACCTCTATGGAAAACAGTATGGAGATCCCTCAAAGAACTAAAAGTCGACCTACCATTCAATCCACCAATCCTACTACTGGGTATCTACCCAAAGGAAAAGAAGTCATTATATCAAAAGACACCTGTACCTAAATGTTTATTGAAGCAGAATTCCCAATTGCGAAGATACAGAATCAGCTTAAATGCCCATGAATTGATGAATGGATAAAGAAAATGTAGTATATATATATACCACAGAGTACTACTCAGACATAAAAAGAGATGAAATAATGTCTTTTGCAGCAACTTGGATGGAAATGAAGAGCATTATCCTGAGTGAAGTATCTTGTGAATCGAAAACAAACTCCGTGTGTTCTCACTAATAAGTGGGAGCTAAACGATGGGCACATGTGGTCATAAAGTGGTGTAAAGGACATTGGAAACTAACAAGGGGGGAGGCAGTCAGGGAGCTGAGAGATAAAAACTTACCTCTCAGATACAAGGTGCACTGTTCTGGTGATGGCCACTAAAAGCCCTGACTTCAGAATTTTACAATTCATCCATGTAACTGGCACTCCCTAATATTTTGAAATTAAAGTTATAAAAAAGAAAGAAAACATAAATTTAAAAAATGAAGAAAAAATAAATACATTGCCAGATAAACAAAACCTAGAGAATTTGTTGCTCTCAGATCTACCTTATAAGATATACTTAAGGAATATTTTTAGGCTAAGGGCAAGTGATCCAGACAAAAATTAAAATCCAAATGAAAAACAGAGCATCAGTAAAGGTAATTATGCAATTACAAAACATAGTATAAATACATATTTATTATATTTTCTTCTCCTAACTGCTTTTTAAATTGACTATATAAAGCAATATGCATATAATTGTATTGCTGAGCATATAATACAGAAAGAGAAAATATTTCACAATAAAAGCACAAAAGAGGCAATCTGGAACAAAGCCAAAGGGGATAAGAGAAATTACAACAGATAATAACTAGAATTATTAACATAAAAACAAAACAAGGAAACCAGAAATGATAAATGTGAAGATTAGTATAAAAATGTTAAGGTTAGTATAAAAAAAGTCTATAAATATATACTCATTTTCCTTCCATCACTCTACTTCTTTAAAAAATGTATAATATTTTAAATAGTAATTATAATAATATATTGTTGGGTGTTTATCATATATAGATTTAACATATATAAAGTAATAAGACAGAAAAAATGAAGAGAGAATAGAACTATGTATCAGTACCATTTCTATATTTCATTGGAATTAAGTTAGAAGTAGATTCTGAAAAGATATGCACTGTGAGCCAAAGAGAAACCATTAAGAAAATAATAAAAAAATGAAAAATATTAAATAATTAAAATATATAGATAATAATTAAAATAGAAAATATACAATTAATGCAAAGGAAAGCAATAAAGGCGATATAGAAGAACCAAAAACACATGGGACATATACAAAATGAAAATTAAAAAGTATGAAATGAAATATACAAAAATTAACTCAACTAGATCAAGGTCCCAACTGTAAGAGCAAAAATTGTAAAACTCTTAGAAGAAAATACAAGAGTAAGTCTTCATGACTTTGATTCTGGAAAAGTCCTAGGAATGATACCAAAAACACAAGCAAACAAAGAAATAATAGATAAATTGATGTTATCTGTACTCCATAAATTTTCATGTGTATGATATTCATTAATGTTTAGATGAAAAGATTTTCTGATTTTCCAAGTAATCTGTTCTTTGACCTAAGAGCATTTCTTTACAGTTTATTGAGACTTGTTTTATTGATAGTTGCATGGTTATTTTTCCTAAATGTTTTCTGTGTACTTGAGAATAATGTGTTTTCTCAAAATGTTGAACACAGTAGTCTATATAGGCCAATTAAATAAGCTTCTTAGTTTTCTTATACATATTTTTATATCAAACTATTTCTAATTTTACCCATTTTGGGTCTATGTGATATATCTCATATTGAGCAGAATATTTCATGCATTATGGTGGTGTTTAATATTTCCTTGTTGTAAAAGTTACCATTTTAAAAAATATTTTGAGGTCAGGTTTTGGACTATTAGATGGCTATGAATTTAGAATTTTATATGCTTTTGGTAAATTATCCATATCCACATCTAACATATCTGTTGTAAGTCTGGTTTTTTTGTTCTCATATTCTGCTCTGTCTCATGTTAATACTAGTACATCTAATGGGTACAATGCACACTATCTGGGGACGGGCACATTTATAATTTTGACCCAAATGATACAAAAGTAATTTATGTAACCAGAACATTTGTACCCCAGTAATATTCCTAAATTAAAAAAAAAATACTAGTTAACTAGTTATTCTTCAGATTGTTACTTTTTTCCCCAGTCTGACTACTATTTTTTTTTTTTTTTTTTACATTTCAGAGTCCATAAGTATTTGCTTTTAGTACTCAGACCAGAGGTTTTGGCAATCAGTATCAATAATTTAGTAATTGATAATCAGTCAGAAAGCCAGAAAATAGCCATAGTGGTTCAACTTCATGTTGGCTGCCTCTGAAAGTCCCATAAACAATGTTTTAACCAATCTTTAACTAAAGCCTTTGGCCCAATCATGTCTATTTATGTATCTATTCGAATTTATTTCTACCACCTTAATTGCACTGCTTTTTTGATGCTTCTTTTTTTTTTATTTCAGCATATTATGGGGGTACAGATGTTTAGATTACGTATGTTGCCCTTGTCCTCTCCTCCCCCCCCAAGTCTGAGTTTCAAATATGTCCATTCTTCGAGTGGTGCACATTGCACTCTTTGTGTATGCAAATACCCGTCCCCTCTCCTTCCTCCCCCTCCCCCCTGCCCAACATCCAATAGATGTTATAAGAATAACATAATATGTGCATTTATGTGTTGATCAGTTAATACCAATTTGATGGTGAGTACATGTGGTGCTTGTCTTTCCATTCTTGGGATACCTCACTTAGCAGAATGCGTTCCAGCTCTATCCTGATGCTTCTTTTTAAAAATTATTTTCTGGCTTATTTTGGATAGGTTTTTTTGTTGCATTTTTTCCTCTACTGATTTGGAAGTTATGCACCTATTTCTTCCTTTTAATGGTTACTCTTAAATTTTAATATTGCACATTAAACTTAATTATGTTAAAAACAATAGCCCTGGACTACTTCTGAGCAATTCAAAGAATGCAGAATATTTTAACTCTGATCATTACTCTATATCTACCTTTCTTACATGGCTAAACTGACTCTTCCTTAGCTGATGTTTATTGCTTTCGTTTGTTTACAGTTATTGTTTTCTAATTTACCTACAAGCTTACTAATTTCTTTGCTACCCTTTATTCTGGATTTCACATTATACTTTTGAAATCATTTCCCTTATTCAAGGCCAAAGGTTGATTCTTTGAAAAGACTAGTACACTAATAAGATTGATGTTTTTAATGAAAAAAAGAAAGGTACAAATCACCAATAACAAGAATTCAAAAAAGGATATCTATGAATATTCTCCTAATATTAAAAAGATAGTAAGAGGATATTATGAACAACTTTATCCTAAAAATTTTGGTAATATCCATGAAATAGACAAATTGCATTCATTGTGAAATCACAGAACACCAAAGACAAAGATAATATCTTGTATGCGGACAGAAAGAAGATTACTAGACTGTTGAGATTGCCTAAACTAAACTAGAATTATGTTTCCTTACTAAAATATCTTAGAAGGGGAAGTGTTATTATGATTATTAGGTTGTGTCCAGTCTTCTGCTATTTCACCACAGCCTCCATGAACATCCTGTGTATATATCTTTGTGATCACACGTGAATATAACAGTAGAATAAATTCCCAGTAGAATTGCTCTGTTGTTTATAAAAAAATTTTAAGTGCATTTGATTTGCCAAATTATCCCCTAAGAGGATGTCTTAAATCATAATTCTACCATCTATCATTGAGTCCCTGGTGTTCCACACTTTCTTCAACATGGGATATTACATTCAACAGGATGCCTTAAACTGCAAAGTAACAGAATGCCCAACTAAGAGCTGCTCATGGAAATGAGTAAGTCCAGGCGTGAGTTGTTAAGGGGTTGGTTGATGCATCAGCTCAACATTGTCACCAAGAACCTAGGAGCTTTCCATTTTTGTGCTCTGCTGTCTTCAGTATGTTGAAATGTCTGTGCTTATGGCCAAAGGATGACTGTAGCAATTTCAGTGGTCACATACAGACACAATAATGTCCTATGAAAAAAAAGAGCACATTTTCTCTCGTGGGACTCTTTTTATTACAAAAGAAACATTTTCTAGAGTCACTCAGAACACTTCTGTTCAGGTCACATTGGCCAATAAAGACTTAGACATGAAAAGGATATGATAATTGCGTGTTTGACTTAGACTCTGAGCCACCCTCATTTACCCGTGTTGGACTGGGGGTGGGATCGCCTCTTCCGTTATGCAGGGGGGAGATCCAACAAACAAAACAGGAGGAGTGGTCGCAGAGCAGGCCGCCAAACTGTGAACAATCCGAGATTTGAAAAGTGAATTTTTATTTCACTTGTATTTAAATTTTAAAATTATGAACAAAGTTAAACGTCTTTTTATATTTTTGTTGCCAATTTCCCATTTATATTTTCTTGTATCGAACTTTCTGTATGATTTATTTTAAAGTTATCTTGTTATTTAATTTGTTAATTAAATTTCTCTTTAAAATTTCAAAAGTAGCATATGCTCACCGCAAACAATGAAAAGATACAGCAGTAATCTCCTCACACCTGTCCGAAATTTTCACCCTCTCCATTGTGACACCACTGTTATCATATACAAACAGATAAAAAATACGTGGGGAAATGTTTAACTTATTTTTGACAAAAAAAGGCACATCCTACAAACATGAATTTGCAACCTGCTTTTCTTTATTAAAAAAAAAAATAGGCATACTCCTTCCAGATTAATAGACATAAATTTAACTTATCTTTTTAATTAACTTGCTCTTTAATTAGCTTATCCATTAAGAGCAATGAAATAACAAAATTAAATTTTAATGATTAAAAAGATATAGAAAGTTAATATTCGATATTATGTACGTACCTAAGTCACAAGGCTACCCACTTTTTATGACATCCAGGTGTGTCCTATTCTTTCCTGCCCTCTGTGGTACCTTTCTCTCTGATAGACAGGGCTGCTTCGCCCCTAAAGAGGCACAAGCGAGCAGGTGGGTGAAATCAGGGGTGAGGCCGAAGCTCAGAGCCTAGAGAATTGGCACCTGGAGCTAATAGTTCTTTCTCTGCTCACCAAAACCCACCCAACTCTTGATTATATCTGAGGAAAAAACTGCTATGAGAGGAGAGTCATACTAGTGGCACTACAAATGAAATATATACATTCTGAAATTTCTGAAATGTCGGAACTATTACATCTACCCAAAGCAACGCAAACATGGGCATTTAGTAAAAGACTATCAAAACAGGCAACAAAAAATAGGAAAGATAGAAAGTATGATGTCAAATCCGAGATAGAACATACTGTATAAATAAATAAAGATGGGCTAACTTAATTTTTTTTCAAAAAGGCCTTTTTCCTGATGTAAACATCATCTCCCTTTGAGAGAGACATAGTTCGCCAACACCTGTCATGCTTAAGTCCGCCTCATCTTTTTTACGGAGTGCTTAGGGGAAAGGTTAAATAAATTATTTTTATATGGAATACTATGCAGCCCTTAGAAAGACTGATGGGTGGACGAAAAGCAACCCATACATTATATTGTTTTTCGAAAGCTTTATTGAGTGCATATAAAGTGTTATAACTATAACTATAACATGATATGCCTGGGTTATGATTTTATATGCATAGTCTTTCTCAAAGCATAAAGAAACTATTAACCATGGTTGTCTCCAGGGAGGGGAGCTGAGGGTCTAAGACAGAAATAAGAGGAAGATTTATTTTCACTGTTTACTTATTTAATGCTTTTCAAATGTGTGCCACTAGTATGCATAATCTATTATGCCTATTAAATTTTTGTTTTAATTAATTAATGGAGAAAAGGTTCTTGGAGGACATGTTGTTCCTTGGGAAGACGCCTGACTAAAAAAAACTGTGCAAAATAGAATGAGGCTGGGACCTAGACTGGTGTGTCAAATTGAGGCCCGAGGAGGGATGCAGCCAGAGCCTTGGAGTTAGGTAACTTGGTCCTGCATTCTCTTTCGGGGGGCGGGCCTGGGGAGGGGTGTAGAGGACGCTGTGGTAATGTCAGGGAGGCAATCACAGGAAGAACAGTTTGTTGGGGAATGAGATTCATGCTTGCTAGCCTGGCAGGCCCAGAGCTCAATGACTGTGGCAAACTCCAGGGTGGTAGAGAAACTGTCCCTGTCTCACACTTTCCTGCTGTATACAGGCCACTTGGAAGTAGACAGCTATGAAATTCAGAGCCCTGCAATAGTCTTTGGAGTCTGCAAAACCGTGGACCCATCCTGGTAAAGACACTTGCGTCAGATGTGGCCTTACGCTCTTATCTGTTATAAATAAATTCATTTATTAAAAATGATTTACTAATTTTCCCCCAAAAGAAGTATCTTTCACATTTTTTCCTGATGATAAAAATTATGCCTGTTTGAGCCACATAAACCCAAACAAAACAGAAACGTATGAAGTGAAAAGCAAAAATCCCTCCTATATCTCTTAATCTTTCCCCTCTGCTTCCTGCCCTAGCCTGATAATCGCTCTTTATGACTTGACCTTACTTCCGGCCAAATTTTAATAAACATAACTAATTATTTAATAGAAATGGGATCCTATTGCACATTTTATTTTCTCCCTGTGTGCAATATAGTCAGCAATGGTTTTTATAAATGGTAAGATAGTAAATATTTTAGGCTCTATGGGCCTCACCATCAGTCGCGGTTACTGAGCTCTGCTGTTGTAGCAGGAAATCAGCCACAGCTACGTAAATAAATGGGTATAGCTGTGTTTCAATAAAACTTTATTTAAAAAACAGGCAGCAAGCTGCATTTCCCTTTGAGAGAGACATAGTTCGCCAACACCTGTCATGTTTAAGTCCGCCTCATCTTTTTTACGGGGTGCTTAGTACTCCATTGACTGGGTGAATAAATTCACTTCACTAGTCCGCCATTGATAGATATGGAAAGCCATTTCCTGTAGAAGCTTTCTTAACCAAGCACTACGTGTCCATGAGTTGGATTAGTTGATGTCTTTCTCCCAACAGCTCTCCAGAGTGCAGTGAAATTGTACACTCTGCAGACTGCTCCTCAAACCACCTCTGTCCTTGGACTTTCCCCAGCTGAGCTGATTAGCAGTCCCAAGCTTGTTTAAACATATGTACTTGTTATTGTAGTATGTAATTGAATTAAACGGTGTGTTAACTGGAGAAATAGAAGTAAAAGAAAGAGATTATTGATTCTCGAAAAACTAAGTTGATTATTTTTAGAAAGACTCGATTAAGGTAAATTGCATTTTTTAAAAATTTCTCAAGTTAGGTATGTGTTGAGATATAATAATTACAACAGATTGAAAACCAATGTGCACGTGTTGAGCTTTGGGGTGAAGACCCCACAGCATTAGCTCCCTAGAAATAGCAGGCCAAGCAGCCAGGCTGAGTCTCTGGGCTCAGCCACTGCCCTGGTTCCTCTATGATTTTTGGAAGGTGGACAGGGTGGGGCAACCGCCTTCTGCCAGACAATGCCCCATGCTCCCGCCTTGCCCATCAGCTTTTCCAGCTCTTGGAGGACCTCATCTCTCTGACTTTTAGCCTCCATTTTCATGCTCTCTAAATGTGAAAGGTTACTAAACATGAGATTCTACTTCTCCTCTCCAAGGCCTGGTCCAGTAACATTTAAAACAGCGCTAAGTCTGTATTTACATTTTGATGTCGTTCATGCTTTATTTCCTTAGCACACTGTCTATTCTGTTCCTCCCACGTTTTTCTCCCAGGCAGAATCTATCTTATCTGACATTGCAAAGCAGTTAACATTGATTCTGGTGAATGGTCTACTTTGATTTTTGCTACAGGGAGATTTTAGTACAAATTCGCATATATTGTTTTCTCAACAAATGGAAAAATATGTTCCACATTCATCGTGCCCGGTTTGCCGAGCCTGCTATTTTGTAACTCACTGTCTCATCTCTTTTATTTGCCTTCTCTGTCACTGTTGATGTTTTCCTAATACTTCATCCTTTATGCAGACTCCTTCCTTGGAGCCGAATTTGGCAGCGGCGTTTGCCTAACTAATGGGGACCATATGCTCTGCAATTACATTCCCCAACAACATTCAGATTTGTTAGCAAATATTGGAGAAGGCAAGTTGAGAAACTGGAGCGCAAAGGACTGCCAGGAATTGGCACATTTTGACAGGTAAACCTGCATTTATTGACCCTTGGGAGTGAGTTCTGGTTCGGGCTGGTATTAACTTAAATGGAAGATTTGTTTTTGAAAGTATCAATCAATTGGTGTATTGTCTTCAAATAGCTAAGTGCCTCTCTTATGTGTTCCCAGTGACATACTGTACTTACCCCTAGAGATCAATTTTTAATATATGACTATTACCTGTTTATTTCTTGGTCCCTGGTCCCATCCCTTCCTAGAATGGAGAACTGGAATCATGACATTCCTCACTGCTGTATCCCCAGCTCCCAGTAGAAGACCGGGAACATAATAGCTATTCAGTAAATATTTGGCTAATGAACGAATGAGACATTCTCTAGAATACATTAAATCCCAATACATTCTACGTCTTACATATATATGTAAAAACTTGGATGGCTTTCTCCCATTCTCCAGGCCGTTCCCTTCCTTGAGGCTAGGCCAGCCTTACCCTCTGCAGTCCAGCCTCCCCAGAAGAGTTCAAACTCGCAGTGTTCTGAAGAAGGTTTAAAGCATGGCCGCAGCATGGCGGCACTGGTTTTTAAGAGGTCGTTATTGTCTCAAGTTGAAGTTTTGTTTATTGCCTTGTTGGGGAGTGAGTGTGGGGCAGGGGGAGTCAAACCTTCAGCAAATTGTCCTGGGTTTTGATAAGCTCCATGCAGGGAGAAAGAGTGTTGTGTCTCTGTGCAAATGGCAGGAAATGGTAACTAGCCTGAGAGTAGGTGGCTGAGGACAGAAACAGTCTAGCATAGCTCAAGGGCTATGGAACATTGCGCAATTCTTTAGAGGGCCTGTTTGCTGGAGGCTTCTGCATGTGTCCTGCTGGCCGTGGTGTGGCCCTGTAGGGCTCTCGGGCACCACATCTAATGACAGAGGCTATTCCTCTCTCTCATCGCCTGTTGCAGTCTTGGCCAGCACCCGCTGACTATCTCCTGGGAGATGTGGGGTCTGTTTGCACTTAACACGAGAAGACAAGTCCATGGTCCTATCAGCCCATAACTTTGCCTTTATGAGAGAGAGAGAGAGAGAAAGAGAGAGAGAGAGGGAGAGAGGGAGTATGCAAAAGCAGCCTGATGGGAACTCAAGGACCTTGCCACCATCACCGCATCCCCACCCCCCTGTGGCCACGTGACTGCTACAAAGACACAAGAAACACTCCTTGTTTTAGAACACAAATACATAAATTTTTAATCTGCGAAAAATACAAAATGAAACCATGTACAAGTTATGTACAAACCCTTTTTACAAGACGAGAGTTATCACTGGTTGTTACAGATGACAGAGTTGGGTAGATCATTTCAGAGCACCGGCATTTATTCTCTTCTTCAATTCCTATTAGGTCATAGTAATTAATCATAATCATAACCGTAACACCAACAATCGAAAGATTGAAAGATGAATAAGCCACGCTCTTTTTCCTTAATGAACATGTAGGCTGACCTCTGTGTACTGTTTTTTTTTTTTTTCTTTGTCCCCTAAAGAAACCTTGAGTGCAGGTTTTGGTGTTAAGTGGAGAGAGGTTTCTTTTTAGCATCTGGGTGGTGGGATGTGGGCCAGAAGTTTTAGGCAGGATGTGATCGTGCCACCTGGGAATGGAAGGTTTTTAATTAAGATTTCCCGGCAGACCTTGGTTTATGTTTGAAACGTTGCAGTTCTAGTCAAAGGTTTCTGAGGCTGTGCTCAGCGGAAGGAAGGGGAGGGGAGCGCACCGCTCTGGGGCGGACCGGGCTCTGGTTTCGTGTGGAAGTGGGGCTCAGTCCACCGTGTCGGCCAGGCTCCCTTCCCTGCTAGCTGCCTTCACTCACTGACCCTCAATCCCGTGGGAGGGGAGCTCTGGGTCACTCTGGCAGGCATGTCTCAGTGCCTTGTGAACATTTCCATCTAAGATTCTAAACAGCAGGGCCCAGCGGGGAGCCTTGGTGTCCCTGCTGTCCCTGTTCTGCTGAATAGCAAGGTGTAGGAGAAGAAACACAGAAGTCCTCAAGAGGATGAGCAAACCAAAGGAAACCTTCTTAAATGTAAAAATATACCTAGAAATAAAGTCTGTTTTCCTCTGGCCCTAACGTCTCTCCCCACACTGCCTGTCCAGAAAAGCCACCAAAGCAAGGTGATCGTAGCATTTGTTTTTAGATTCCTGAACCAAAGCTGCTAGTGTGTGTGCTGTTCAGTGGGGTTCGAGAAACAGTGCAGTGACATGAACAGGGAGATGAAAGAAGATGCCCACATCAAGATCTCTGTCTCTTGAGTCCCCCAGAAAGAGTGCCAGTCACCTGCACATCCCATCCAGCCTCCTTCCCCCATGGCATCCGAAGTAACACATAGTGGCCGACTGACCGCCCCCCTGGGCCAGGCCTCATGACAAGGTCTGGGGATGAAGACGAAGACACATAAGCGAAGTGTCTGCCCTTCTAGTGACTCCTTCTTCTGCTGAGTCACCATTGCCACTACCCTTCTTCTCCTACCTCATAGAGGTGCCACCCTCTCTTTCTCAAAATTCCCCTCTCTCGTTTCCAACTTTCCTGGTTCTAGAGTACTCCAGATATCCTATACCAAGAGCGTCTACTTATTCTGCTCCTTTTAGCCCCTATAAACTTGATTGGAGACCCCAGATAAATCTTCCAGCTCATTTTCTAAACCTTCATTTTCTCCTTAGGAAAATCCATCCAGGCGCCTCGCTCTGTGAGTACCTCTGTGTGTCTGGCTTCCACACGCACAGGGCCTGTTGTAACCCTCTCCTGAGCCCACTTTCCTCAGTTCTCTTGCCCAGGAGGCCTTCCCTTATGGACGTCTCTCAGCTCCTTCCACTCTGGATGAATCCAACATTTCCCAGCTGCTGGCATGCACTGCCTCCTCTTTCTGCCTTCGTCTCTTCTTCCTATCCCTCCTCATGGTTGCACCCTTGAGGCCCTGATCAAGTGTTCCCTTCGCAAAGAGCCCTTTCTAGACCCATAGCCATTGTCCCAATATCCAACCTCTACAACCCCAACCAAGCTTTGACAACTATTATGATCCCTAACACAAACTTGCCCTTCAGTGTTCGCATTTATTCAAAAATTATTTACTAAACACCTGTTTTGTGCAACACGATCTTTTCAATGTATGTATATCTTATGTTCCCAGTTAGGCAGGTGGGCCATCTTCCTCCGAAAGTCTTACACAGTAAGGAGCACACAGTGGCTACTCAGTCACTACCCAGCAGCAGTTACTGATTAGCATCACCTACCCTGCCACATACCAGATGACCTGGCATTCATACCTGGAATGCAGACCTTCTGCTTACCTAACTCCCAAATCCCCTTTTCTCTAGAAAGCCTGTCTTGCTTAACCACTTCAAACCATAACCTCTCTCCCTCGTTCTAACTCCTGACACCTTGAAAGGTGATACTATGTCATTAGTGCTTACTCTTTCCCTAATGACTCCAGTGCTATGTTTTCTCTTTTTAGTCAAATTCTAAGCTGGTTGATAGCAGAACCTGTATTGTGCTCATTTCTCCCCCCACTCCTTTTACAAATATGTACTGAATGCTAACTAGTTACTAAGCAATGGCAACCTGATTATCTGAAAGGATGTACTAATAATGGGAATTCATATTTGGCAGTTCCGGCCTATGACTTACTCTCTACAATTTGTTGATGATCTGCCTTGTGTTCCTATTATGTTAATGTCTAGAAAACAGTATGATTGGCAGGTTTCAAAAGAAATATGACTATCTACTCCTACCATCTATTCTACTTCGTGAGTCTGTTGCTGACATTCTAGTAATTCAATAGAGTAGGGACGTCTTGTGTCTGACTGTCCCACAACAGGGAGCAAAATGGGTGAGGATGGTAGGTGCTGTGCGTGGTGAGTTGTTGATTTGGAGTGTGCACCCTTGAGAATGCCACACTGCTGGGAAATGCTCAGCTCTGTGTATGCTCTCATAATGACTTCTAGGAAGAACTGACATCTCGCACCTTTCAACCTAAAAAATGTACAGCCATTTCTGCCTGTCACTCGGTTTGTTTGAAACTTCTAGTGGCTTTCTATTCTCTGGTTGGGTTTCAATCTCTTAGCTTGGTCCTTAAACCATCTACTTTTTAGCCTCTTCAATGAGGTCTGTCTTAGTTTCTGTAAGCTGCCCTATGCAAGCTTATCACAGTAGGCAAAACGGTCTACCTATTGCAATCACTTTCCTACAACTGCGTTATGGCCCGTTAAGTCCCCTATGCCTGGAAAACCCTCATATTCCACATTTCTCCAGTCTGGTCACCCATTTCCTATTGAAATGCCTCCAAAGCCCATCAGGGATTATATACCTCCGTGTTCTTCCCAGCCTATAATGTTCAGTGCAACCTCTTCTTCCTTTGAACACAAAGTACCAGCTCTTGGCACCATATGCATACCCATGGTTGTGGTATTTAAAACACTGCTTACTATATTTTTTTACTTTTTGTTCTTTCTTCCCAGCTCCTTGATGTATGTTCTGAGTTTGGCTTGTCTTTAGATAAGGAGTATCTGGCTCTTTTTTATGCTAAAAAATACAGCAAAAGAGGAAGGTCTGGTGACTAAGAATCCTTTCTACAATCTAACCACGTGGGACTGCCATATATGGAGCTTCCAACCATTGTAGGTGCTGCTGCCTTTGGGCACATAGGCTCTTATGTGTGTTTTAAGCAAGATTATTATAGAAACGGAAAATTAGGCTTTGTGGTCTCTTGAGAAAGAAAATCAAACACGTTCTCTGAATTGTCTTACTTTTATGGAAATATTGAAATTATTAACAACTGCTACTGCATGGGCAACAGAATCAGAACAGACTCCACTCAGACAACCAGTATGGCCACACTGGTATGACTGGCTAGAAGAATCATTTCTAATTACTGTTGTCATAAATAGATTCAAAGGGCCTCATTATTTCCTCCAACGATCATGGAATTTCTATACTAAATCATCTCTGTTGGGTAGGAAAAAAATGCTGTTTGTGAACCTGGGATGAGTCAGAAAGAGGCAGAAAGGTAATTTACCAGGCAGGTTGTAAGTAAATTCTCAGTTTCTTTTGCTTTATAAAAAGGGTGAATCAAGCCCTAATTAGTGAAGGCCCTTTCAGGGCCATAATGATTGGTGTTTGTACCACCATTCCAAAAGCAACGAATAGTAATAGAATAGAACATGGGCGGAATCCGCACTGCACTGGGACTTGGGGTCCATGGTGAATGGACTTGCTTAGTCTCCTGTGAGTCAAAGTGGCTCAGATTCCAGTCGAGTGGTTTGATATTCCTTGTTTCTCGTCCCCTCCTACCTGTCTTCCTTCATTTTGCCCTTCCTTCCTTCAATTGTCTGTTTAACAATAAAAATTGATAGTTCAAAATTACATTTATTAATGTAAATAGGAAAGAGATGGATAGTTTATTAACAAAAGAACACAAATAAAATAAACGGAGGAGAGGAAATGAAGTGAGAAGTAAGAATGTTACTTCCTGAAAGCCAGATCCATGTGGGGAAATCAGCAAGAATTTGGGGGTTTTGAGTCTCTAACTACATGCTGGGAATTGGAGCTATGGGTTAGAGATGAAGGGATTAGCTGAAGCTGGGCCTTGAACCAAGGAAAAGGAAATGCAGGGATGAGATTGAGAAGAAGACCCTAGAAATAAGTAGAAAAATCTGACCAACATGATTCAAGTGTATTTGAATTTAGAAATGTGCATCTTGAACCTGCAGATACTCCAAAGCAAAATGCACAGGAATTAGCCTAACTACTCTATGTCCAGAGCAGAAGTACACTACATTAAGGTCAGGAGTATTGCTTGGATGATGTAGCAAAAAAGACCATTATTCCAGCCCTGGACAAGATTGTCTCCAAGGGCTTTTGCCAAGGAGAGGCAGCCACTCCCGTGTTCCCACCCCTAACTTAGGTCATGTCCTCTGGGATTTGCAAGGAACCATACAGTCATCTGGGTGAATTGTCCTCATTTACAAATGAGGTCACTGAGACTCAAGAGAGTTTGAAAAATATTTTCAAAGTTCATAGCTAGTTGTCTGCAAATGTGGCTCTTGAACCCTTGTATTAAACCATAAGTAGGAAACTTGGGCTTTTTCCCCCAACATGAAAATATCCCCAAATTTCTTATGCCTTCTCACTTTTCCCTTTCAAACTCCAGCCAAATGGTTCTAATTCTAAGTAAGTCTTCAATCAAATTCTTTACACAGTACATCACAAGATGCCACAACCCTTGGAAGGAAAGAGCTTGTAAGTGTTTTCCAACATGGCTTAGTCACAATCACTTTTATTTAAGGTGTTTTTTATTAGTTTGAGGTAATACTCTAAAATGTAAAATTGTTTAGCAAAAATAAAAGTTTTCTCAATGAGGAAGGTGATGATAGTGGTGAAGCACTTCCAAGTAGGTACTTTCTGCTTTGTAAACAGCCTGTGAGTGAGTCTTTGATTCCCCAAGCATTCAAGAGTCATTAGTTTGGGCAAATGGCTTTTCTGAAACCCTATGCTGGAATGGAAGCTCAAAGCTTCGTAATAGGAGCTACACCAAAGGAAATCATCATTGGTCTAAGGTGGATGTGGGCAGAAGGACAGTCAGTCACAATGGAGATGGATGAGGACTCAAGGCCAAAGTACTTAATAGATAGAAACAAATTAGGAAGAAGCTCTGGCATTCCCTTGAGCCTTCCAGTGGTTTGACAAATCTTATTTCTGTTTCCATTTCACTGGCAAATTACCAGGTACCAGTTTTTGTCAAAGGAGCCACTAACCAGTCATTTTGCATACTTCCTTTAAAAATTGCCTGATTTTGCTTTCTAGTCCAGAGAAATTTATTATCACAAAGACAAAACAGCATGAGCTTGTTGCTGTACCTTAAAAGAAAATGGATTTCTACCAGTTTGTTTTTTGGGGGTGCTTTATAAACCAAGAATCCCTTTGCTGTAGGAAACCATCTTAGCCATTATGATTAAAAAAATTAGATTCAATTCTCTAGCCATAAATGAACTTGAGATGGAGATGGAGTTTACACTTCTGTTCCAAATTGCCTTGGTAGGAAGAGACAGAGGGAAGAGAGGGTGGGGGAATGGGGCGCTCTATGTCTCTCTAATGGAAGATCTTATTGGTGGCCACCATAGCCTGCCAGAGGAGATCAAATGGCTGTAACAAATCCAGAGGTGGTTATCAGGAGCAAAAGTGAAGAGCCTGCTATGGTTCATGAAGGAAGGAAGAGCGTGGATTCATGTGAATGTACTAAGGTGACCCCAATGCAAAATCATTATGTAAAAGAAGGCCTAGCTTTCAGGAAAGTTGTCAAAATTCCAGCAAGAGATTCTCCCCACAAACATGTTTGACTTCTGTTGGAAACCAAGAAATGTTTATAAGCCTGAATATAGACTGTTGACGTCATTTTAGTCTGCTGAGTAGACTAGTGATTAATTATAAGTAGTTTTTAAACAATCCAATTGGACATACATTATATTCACAATACTTTGATAGAGCTAATTCTACAAAATGTGACGACAGAGTAATCACAGTCAGACAAGTCATTGCAGGACGATGCCTACGAGGTGGAAGCATGACTGTATTGGCTCTGCAGGGAGTGGGCAGAGGTGGAAGCTCGTTTTGCCTACATTGGTACTTGGAGTACTTGGTGGACACGTTTTCCTGGTGATCTTGTTGCTTTGCTCTGATCTGATTTGCACTACCATAACTAGGAACCACAGGGTCATGGCCTAAAGAGTAAATGGAAAAGATATCATAGGACTTTGGGAGTTACTTTGGTTCATTTGGTGCCTTTAAGTGTCCACAGTTTGCATTTAATAAAATAAAAATCACTATCACATCCATGCTTCTCCACAGACCCTGATGATCATATCAGAGCTTGATAATTTTGAAGTTGAAAGACTTACTAAGTCGTTTGGAACAAAACAGTTGCCAGGCGACCATACACCAAGCATGCAAGCGACGGCAGAGCTCTGAGACATCGTAATTGCGTCTGATGGCGAGAAAAATCTTTTGACCACAGTTTGAAGTGGCTGATGCATTTGATTTCACTGCTGGTAATTTTCCAAGGCCTTTTCTAACAGTCTGTAATAAATGCATTCGTTGCTTTCCATTTGTTATTATTATCTTTTTTAAATTGTTGTAGCAAGTTTGTATGTTTTGCCTCAGTGACTAAATAAAGGAAAGCCTGCAAATTAAAATCTGGACAAATGTCATCTCTTTGATCATGAAAATTTTCTAACTTTTAAACAAAAACCCAGTGAGAAGAATGAACGCCCTCTCATATCCTCTTGTGAAGTAAAACTATTCATTGGTTTTACAAACTTTCAGGCTTAAAGCTCAGACACTTAGCGGGTAGGGAGAAAGTCCACCAGACCCTCTCAAAGTTGAAATTACTTGCTCGGGTGGTTTGGAAATATGACATTAGAAGCATAACAGCATGTAGGAGTCCCCGTCATTAGAACAACGGAGCAGCATCTCGTGTGCATCTGGTCCTCAGCTTCCACATCCCAGGTGTGCCCACAACCCTCTTGGTATCCTTAGTTGCCCAGGTAAACCTGATCTGGCAATTGTAGAAAAGCTGCAAGAAGGTCTTCCCTTTAAATATATAAACAAAGGGATGAGAAATACAGAATGAAAACTAAAACTACAAAAATATGACTTTCAACTGTGAAAATAAATAAGTTTCCCTTTATTAAGAGCTGGTGTCAATGCAGATCAGAATACACACCCATCCAGGAGAGGAGCAGGCATTCACCTGCCCCCTTTCTCTTTTTTTTCGGATTTACTAAAAATACATGTATACATCGTTGGCCATTTTAAAATTGTTTAATAAGTCATTTCCCTTAATTACAATTAATTGTGGTGGTGACCATCATTCTCCTCAAAGAAAAGGAGAGAAAGAGGAGAAATACGCATTAAGGAGTCTGGCCACTTATTTTGATTTTGCATTGTTTAGATATAGGGAAGATATTTGACAATGAAAAAAAGAAAAAATATATTTTCTTTCTAATAAATAAAAATAATTTAAAATGCTAGAGGCTATACATGACTATTTTAGTATGTTCATTTATAAATGAAATAATTTTCTTTTCCAAAATACATGGAAGCAATATTCAAGGCAGACAAAGAGAAAGATCTGTCTACTTTATTTTTCTTGCAATTTCTTGCTTATCCTAACGTTTCCACCAGTGATTCAGCATGTAAAGGAAGAAAAGTCACATCACCATTTATGAAGTTTGTCAGGCTTTAAAAAAATAGTTCTGGTCTCCTGGGAGTCAACATTCATCTTCAACTTCTCTGATTGGTGGAATCAAGCTGCTTGTGGATTTATATTGGTTGATCTGGTTAGCCATGTGGGTACTCATGGGCTTGATTTGAATGTTTCTGGGATAGGCATTATCCGGTTCATCTGTAAACCATTTCTTTTCTGCTAAAGGGCAAAATGGATAGAGAACAAGAAGGAGAAATGAGAAGTTTAATTAGTCCTAGGGTAAAGCCTTTGGAAAGTTCATCGAAAAATGCAAAAAAGTAATCAATAGAAGCTGACAGTGAGTAATTGCTAAGAGAGACAGTGCAGTGTAGGGAGGACTCCGGAACCTGAAACGTACCTCTCTCCTTCCTGTAGCAAGTGATGAACAAAAGGTGCCATGGGGACTTGTAGGCACCATGGGTGGACCTCAAGGAAGAGGAGGGATTGGAGGATGAACTCTGGCAATGTTCTCTGGAGTTACTTTAGTGGTCTGAAAACCTTTGGTAGGGAGGGGACATTGCCTGTATCAGATACTGGTTACAGACATTATTCCTGAGGAGAGATTCGTGCAGCTACCGAATTGAATGGAGCATGGCAGGACACCACCCTTGCTGTAGAGCGAGTGATCTAGAATCTCACACAGGGTTGCCTCCTCCCAGCCTTTACTTGGCGATGCTTATAACAGGCACACTTAAAGGCATATCTCAACTATACCATTCTCCTGTTTCTTTTGCAACCAGTTTTGGGGGTCTTAAAGTAAAGCCACAGATGTTGCTGGCCAATGAGAGTGAAAATCAGAAGAGCAACCCATGTTTTAAAGAGGATTTTGAGATGAAACGGCTTTTATTTCAAGACAGAAAACTCTGTGTTGGTATAAAGTTATGAAAAGAGTTCCAAGTGGCAATATCTTAACTGACTATAATAACCCAAGCTGTCGACAAGGGAGCTCGATGAAGTCTTGGCATTTCGTTTCCCCCCTAAATACGGAAATGGCTGAGAGAGAACGCTGAGTCAGGGCGTTCGGGGTCTGGGGTGAGAGTGAAAATGGTCTAGCGTCCCCTTTGCAGTGCAGAGCTATTCCGCAAGACGCAGCCCTCATCCCCGCCTCTTTCTAGGATTGAAATTTTCTGGGAAATTGGCCATGTGCATAGCTAGGAAAAGACTGGGCAAATGGGACATTCTAACTTGAGAACCATACGCCTCATTCTAATGGCTTAGGGACAGAAAAGGAAAAAGAGAAAGAGTAAAAATACCAAGCACACCCACTGCTATAGAGACAATGGTCTCTCCAGCTTCCTTTTCTGCTTCCCAGAACAATTCATAACTGCCTTGTCAGTGGTCCTGGACCGACATGTTAATGAATATCACTCCA
Organism: Avahi laniger; assembly: GCA_963575035.1. Taxonomy (NCBI): domain Eukaryota; kingdom Metazoa; phylum Chordata; class Mammalia; order Primates; family Indriidae; genus Avahi; species Avahi laniger. The sequence continues at coordinate 13,415 of CAUYSK010028827.1, read as the reverse complement.
CCTGGCTTGATGTGTCTGCGTGTGCACACACGTTTTTGGCTAATGATTTATAAATGAAGCATCTATGCTCAGCAAATGGCTCCTGTTGCTGCCTTGCTTCTCCTTGGTCCATACTTTTGCTGTTTCAAGTGTCCTGAGCCCTCAATGTCACTGAGGGCTGTCGCTGGAGCTGGGATGTGCCTGAGTAGAAGACCCACGACCCTTTGTTCAGCAGCTCAGTTTACCCCACAGGAATCTTGCTACCTCTTGCCTCGTCCTCCCAACCGCCCCCTCCCCCGGGCTCTCTCACCTATTATAATTAAGTTCACTTTGATTTGAACAGATTGGACGATAGGAATTCATAATGCTACATCCTCACAGTGAAGCTAACTGATTAAGTGCTTTAAATTATTCCCTCTGACAGAATGATAAAGTTACAATCTGTTCCGAGATGATCTACAGCTTGCCAGACTCCTACAGCTTCTTTCTACATTCATTTATCTTTTTGTCAAGCAGAGTTTTTTTTTTTTTTTCCTAAGCTTCAATTCCATAGATCTTTTAAAGTCATCAGCACATCTGAATTATTAATGAGGCTTTAGAGGCAAAGTTCCTGATGGGCTGGTTAAAAAAGGTTGTATAGAAATCGGGGACTGTGTACACATCAAAATAATTTCAGCTCCATTTAAAAAACCATTTAGTTCAAGTGTGACATAGATGAACCATTACGCATTTGTGGAAACCAATTTTTTGTGATCTACGATTAAACTAACCTTTCAGAGAGGAGTAAAGTGTGATGGTTATCATGTTTTTAAAAGCATTGCCAGGCCGCTGAAACAATTTCAAACTACGACTTCTTCAAACGGTTTATGTGTAAAGATGATTTTCAGAGGGATCGAGCCTGGTGTTTGTGCTCTGCTTGCCTGAGCTGCCCTTGGTCTTGGCCATGTTGTTATGTGGATGGATTTTGCAAAGGGATTTAGTGCTAGGTTGGACATGCCAGGTTGGAAGAGTGAACTCTGTTGATGGAAACGAGTAGGTCTTTTGGGTGAGAGACCTAAGACAGACGCCAATTTGCTGAAATTTTTACAACTGCTGCAGAGAATAATTGTTCAGAATTTAGTCTTTACAGTTCAATTCAAAGTTGGCATTTTGACCTTTCACGGCAGAGAGAATATCAATTTCCTTCTGCTGTCTGTAAGAAAGAGAGCATTATTTCCCCATTTAACCTTCTCTCTTTCCTTTTAAATTTCTTGCCATAAAATATATATATATATATATATATATATAAATATGAGCAGAGCAGCCTGTGTTTTGGCCACGCAGCTTCAACACCAGGAATGAGTTGTGTTAAAGCACACGCTGGTGAGGAGTTCGGGTTTCCACTGTGCCTGAGAAACAGCTGTTTAATTGGGGTGCCTCCTAAGGTGTACGAATATGTGCATGTACATGTATGATATATGTATATGCATGTGTTGCTGGAGACTTGGTTAAGTAGGATGTTGAGGAAACAGAAATATACGAATGCTCCGGGCATTTGACTAAAATGGGGGCCAAGGTATTTTATGAAGAGATTCTCCCGACAAGTTTCAGAGGAACACTCATTTTAATGGTCACCAGTCATTCGGCTTCAGAGCAGAGTGTTTTAAGTAGGACAATGACAATTTGATTTATTGACTCTTGCCTTCCTAAGAAGAAACAACGCCTATGTGTGGCTACGAAATTGGCCACAAGGAAGAGGACTCCGAGAAGGCATTCACATGAGTGCTGACGTGGTCGAGGATAAATCCAAATCCCTGAATTTATCTCCACTCCCTGCCTCATCCCACACGCCAGAAAGAGTTTCAGGAGCTTTCTTTTCATCCCTAAGATGAGAAGGGCAATTGATCTGGCTGTGAGGGCTTCCTCTCTGCCAGAGAAAGATAGCCCCATTTGTTAATAAGCTTCTTGAGGGTGAGAAACCTGACGTCATCGCTCTGAGTACAAAGTGTGACCTACCGGAGTTAGTGAAGTTAGGAAAGGACAGTCATTTCGGTCTGTGGCTAGTGGGCTAGTAGAACAAGAGAAAAATCTGGAAAACAACTGCAGAGAGATGCTGGTAACACAACTGCCATTGGGAGATGTCACCTATCAAGACCAGCCATGCCATGAGCTTTCCACCAGGGCCAAGTAATGAGGTGCAGGCTAAGGAGATGGCATGGGGTGGGTAGCAGGTCCAAGTCAAGCGGACCTGCTCTCTCACATGCAAGTTGCATGGGTCTGAGCAAGTTATTACTTAATTTATCTTAGCTTCAGTTCTCTTCTATAAAAACAGGGCTGATGATATGAACTTCCTAATATTGTTTAGATAAATGGAAGTTAATGCCCACAAAGCACAGGTCCAAATACACAATAAGTAAATGTGAGTTGTGAAGATTCTTAGTATTATTAACAATATTAGCAGGCATTATATCATGGTGGCTAATTTCACGTGTTCTAGTGTCTCAGATTCTGCATCTCTCAGACGGAGAAACCAACAGTATCTACATGTGAGGTTGTCCGGAGGATTCATTGAGTTAATGAATGTAAAGTACTTAGAAGAATGTCTGTCTGCTAACACCTGGTAAGGTGTTAGCTTTTAGTATACGGTCAGCATTAATCTGAGTACTACCGGTACCAAGGGATGGTGTAGGGGTGGGTGGTGCCTTTTGAGTGTGATTACAAATCATGCCCTTCAGCAGAGATGCTGTAGGTAGAGAACGAGGGGGTATAAATTGGGGTGCTGGCCTGTAGCATGTGGGTTGTGGCCATAGAGATGATGGAGAAGGATTTGGTTGGTAGGCTTCACTTGGAAGATGAAGAGGAAGGGGTAACTTGGTGTTATGTCTGGAGAGTTGGAGGCTGCTGCCCTCCTGTGGGCCTCTGTGTCCCTGACACACTGGCTTTCACTTGACAGGCTCCCTGCCCCACCCGAGAGCCCGCTGTGCCTTGCACTGCTAGTTCCATCACTGACAATGCAGGGTTCAGGACAAGGGTGAGGACTTCCTCCAGCCACAGGGCTGTGGGTCAGCCTGGGAAAGTGGGCTATGGCCGGGCAGGACCCCAGACCTGGGCTGACGGAGCTGCCCGGGCCCCCATAAGCAGAGAAAGAAACAGGCTGCACTGTGAAAGTGGAGCTGCCTCGCTGGCTGTGTGGGTTGTCAGTGCTGTGGGATGTGGCCTTTTCACATAACTACTCCCCAGAGAAGAGTGCAGGAAAGGGGAGGCGGTGATACAGCAAAGGCATCTGGAATAATTGGCCCTCTTCTCACTGCAGCACAGGCTGAGGTTTAGAGAGAAAGGGCTTGAAAAGAAAAGATTCCATTTGGAGAGAGATAACAGCTGAGAACAGTCAGGGCTAACAAGGAGCTCCAGCCTCCAAGGGTAAGGCTTCGCATCTCACATCTCTGATCGGCAGGCTGGCACTCTTCCTCTGCCCCGCAAACCCTGAGGCCCACGGCAACCCACGCACACTGCCTGCTGTCCTCTCTGGGCAAAGTATGGCAGTCTCATAGAGACAAAAATTGTTCGTACCAGGACCGGAGCTGCTTTCGTTGACGAAAACCATCTCACTTCTTTGCAATTGTCTACCCTGACTCTATTTGTCTCTTTTAACTGAAAGTCTAATGCTGCCATTCGTTGAGCAGAGCAAACTCCTCCCTCCTAGTCGTCCTCTGTGGCCCTTGGTCCAGCCAATGCCCTGAGGACAGTCTCATCACGCTTCTTTTTCAGGTAGCAGGGGATAATCAATCCCTTTCAACTCCAGGAGTTGCAAATGTGCAACTGTCTCTGCATGGGAGACAGTCAAGCAGTTTAGTGACAGATGCCCATAGCTACTGCTTTATCATATTGTGACAAAGCAGCAGTGGGCTGAAAGAAGCTGATTGAGAAATTGATTTTTATCCTGTCTTGACTTCCACAGGCCCCCAAAGTTTCTGTGCTCTACTCTTTCTCCTCCAAGGAGTCTGTTGCTATAGGAACCTGGCAGGTTGATTTAATTGTCTCTATTGGGATGCAGACACCTTTAGGCTTTTCCCATGCTAAAGAAGAGTCAGTCAAAAGGTTTTTCTGGTCATCTGGGATCTTGACAATGCTTCCAAGAGGCACAGTCAGACTCTCTACTCAGCAGCTTACGGGGCTGTTCCCCTTTCTCAGAAGCTGTGTATCATCCAGCTCAAGATAGTGCCACCAGATCAGCAGCACCTCAAAACACCTACAGGCATTGAATGTATCTTTTGTAAAAAAATAAATCAAGGGGATAGGATAATTTATAAAATGTTTAAAGGTTTAGAAATGTTTAAGGTCAATTCATTTCAAACATTTATTGAGCAGCTACTATAAGGCCCTGGGTCATAACCTTTGATAGTCACAACAGAATTTGAAAACTTTCCCAATTGTGGTGGAAATTTAACTATATATATATATATATAAAGGTCCAGCTTTCTCTTTATCCATTTGAACTGGCTTTGGGAAGAACCCCGGGTAGCAGTCATTAGGGACACTGGTGCTTCCGTGATCATCTGGGTGTTGAGACCGAGGTTTCACTGGGCCTCCTGGCCTACCAACCTACCAACTTACTTAACGTTCACCCCTTTCCACGCCCAAAGCAAATCGGACCCAAGTGGCTTATAAATTGCTTCTCTTCTAGAACAGAGCAGATAGCTGAATTCCTAGCTCTTGTTCTTTTTAAATGTATATACTTTCTCTTCAAAGAACTCTTTCACTTTACCCTATTTGTTTCTTTTGTGGGTGGGCAGGGGATGTGGAAGAGACATAGTATGTGAAACTTGTACGCCTCCTTCCTAAGCGAGCAGGCGTTCTGAAAGTGCAAGGGGATTGCGGGGTCAAATGAAAGTCAATGGGGGAGACACTTCACTCTAATAAGGGAAGTATGATGTCGTAGTTTTGGCTCATAACATAGACATAATAATGATCCTTTTCCATCGTCAAATATATCGTTACCCAAATACGGTCAATTCTCAATTATCTACCAGTGGGGTTTCATTATGTGCCCGAAGTCCAGGGAAATCCCCCCAGATTTCATTTCATGTCATAGTCTGTTCCCATTCCATTCCCATCACAATATCATCTCATCAGAGTTGCTAGCAGATTGTATATAAAATGCAATTTGGATTTACTTCTCTCTATCTTTCCAATCTCTGGTTAGGATTTACCAAACGTCTGAAAGGCAGGTGGCAGGAGAGACTCGGGTAATACAGAGACAGCACTGTCAGCCCCCAGATAACTGGGTGTGAGCTACTGAGTTAATACACACAGCTGAACACTTTTAACATTGGGTCATACTCATTAAACATGGAGGAGACCGATGCTCTTGTCATTAATAACCCTCATGGTTTAAAGAAAAGGAGGAGACAATATTAACAGAGAAGCAGGTTTGCCAAATGGATTAGCTGCAAATGTTTTCCAGAAAAGTTTATCGACTGGCATCGTCACTTGATTTAATAGGTCTTGCCAAGATAAACACAGAGATGTGAACAGACCAATGGGGGAGGGGGTGGGGGAAATGGGAGTGAAGGAAGCTGGGATTCTTGATGGGAAAATGCTTTTGGACTTGGAGCAGGTACCAAGGTGGGCAGGGAGGCCACGTGCAGATTTAAAGGCAAGCCAGATGGAGAGAAGTTCCCCCCAAATTACCCAGCCCCAAACCCAAGAACACCAAAACAAACTCTAAGGAATCTAGCAATAGCAGCAGCACAGCCTCATTGCGCTGAGCGATTGAGAAAGTGGAGGAAGGAAGAGAAGAAGGAGAGGAAAAGGGGAGGGAAAGGGAAGGGGGGAGGGGGAAAAGCAAAACAAAATAAATAAAACCACAAACAGAACAATATAAATAAAAATAAACAAACCAATAACAGAATGAAATTTGTAACTCCTTTTTTTTTTTTTAATTCCACAAAAGTTTTCACAAGGACAACGTTATAGAAGAAAACCCCCAGCAGTGGCTAGGTCATGCAGAACCATTAATTGTCATACCTTGGCCCATTCTATTCATCCTTGTTGCACTTTAGAGAGAGAAGTAAGCTATGTGAGTTTTACAATGCTTTTAAACTGTCATATTTCCTGTTGAGCACTTTAACTGGCACATTTCATAGTTATAAATGTTCTGAGGGCTTAACTTTATAACCTGCTTTGCAAAGAATGCATGAAGAGCTCTTCATGATCCAAAACTAGGGCAGACGTATATATAGTTATATATATATAGTTATATATAAAGAGATAGTTATAAGTAATATAAATCAATATATAGGGACAAAAATAATTTGAAAAAATTCTTTCACTCATGGGGCTTTTTAATTTACACATATACAATTATTCCCCACCCCATTACTGGTCTGAATGCTACACTGTCCCTGTGTCTGGTGCGGGGGTGGAGGTTCTGACTGAGCCTGACCGTTTTGTCAGTAAAAGTGCTTGTCAATTCACACAGCAAGCAAATCTCCAAAACTACCATGCTTGAGGGGACAGGGGATCCAAAATCTAAACCCAAAACATTCACCATAAAAACACCTTTATAGAGATGGTACAGCTGTGACTTTTTTTTTCCTCCTCCCTTAAACCCCTTTCCTATTTGATGGAATATTTTAACGTAAATGTTTCAAACACGTATATATATATCAGTCCAGGGCTAGTCCATCCATATAAGAATTTGGTTATGGCAGAGTTGGCCAATTGTTAAGAACTACTGCACTGCCTACAGCATGATTTGCATGCGTAAAGCATCTGACAATCGGATGTTGAAAAAAGGGTATGTTTCTACCTTTCCTCTCATGCTTACTAACTGCTAAAAAGAAAGAAAGAAAGAAAGAAAGAAAACAAAAGAAAAAAATAACTCTACCAAGATGTGTTTGGCTCACTGTTGCACTCTCCTCGTCCCCATCCCGTAACGACAAGGAGCAGCTCTCTATTACTGTGGTTCCCCTGCCTGAGTGAATTGGCTATGTTAAAGAAATTGATGACGAGGAATTTTCTTCCCACCAGCTTTCTGCATTGGGACAGCCAGCATCACGCAGCTGCGCCAACAGTTTAAGGTGATAGCTGGCTTTTCTTTGTTGAGTCAATGGTGGCTCAATCCTCCTACATTCTAATGTATTTAGCACGTTGGCTTCTAGAAAAACATGATCTGCAGCTGAGTTTGTCTTCCTCTCGCTCTTGTCCCAGCCCTTCCTGCTACCTGGCATTGGGGTCCTAGTTAATCCAAAGGGGATAAAAAGGTCCCCTGAGAATGCATGGAAAAATACTTGCTCTTTCTTGAGCATTATTTATTCTGTACATAAGGTAAGTAATTCACCTTTTAAAAGATGTAAAAGTCCCAGGAAAGCAGTTTTTTAATGACTTACATCTGATATTTATGATACATATGGCTTTTCATCCCAAATGTCAAAAGTGAAAGAAAAAAAATAGCTATTCATATGGCAACATAAGGAGACAGAATAACAATTTAATATGCAATCAAACCTCTTTCCACTTAAATTAAACGACTAGAATTTGATACATCCATGACTGGAACACTATTCTTTCCTCCATATTAAGGTTAGAAATGTTCATCTGAATTCCCGAAGGAAGCTAGCTCTGGGACAAAAGGCCTTGGTGAGCAACTAGAAAAATCTCTGATGTTCTCTTGTAACAAGCAGGTGCTTAATAATCATCTACACAAACTGTGAAAGCTTTTCAAATGCTTTGCGATACTTCGGCCCAGAGAGCAGAAACAATCGATAGGTTTTCATTGCTTTATAGTTGCTTCTTCCAAATAAACATGTGCTAACTTACTGTGTGTGTATTAAAAAAAAAAAAGAAGAAAGAAGGAAAGGAAAACAACAACAAAAAAAATCAAAACCCAAAGCACCCTGATTGATAATTCTGATAAATCAGAATAAACTTTTCTTTTACATTAAATAAACTTGCTGTGCCTAACTGACATTGATCATAAGTGCTCCGTTCTAATCTGTGAACTCATTCCTGCAGTGAGCTATTTATGTCTGGAGCATGCCTTTGGGTTATTCTTCCCCTAGAATCATAAATAACTTTTGGTCCGTCTGCTTATTTGCTGTTGTGCTCAAGGGTTTTATGGTGGTGAAATAAAAATGACAACCACATGCACACTATCATACATATGCAAATATGTGTAAAAAAAAGGCGGGGGACTACAAGGGAAAACAGGGAAAGTTACTTTGTTGGAAACACCAACTGGGGAAATGGGTGGCAGATACAGTTTCACACAGTAGCGGTGGATACACATATCAAAGCCGCTCTTCCTGCACGTACTTCTGTTTGTCCCGGGACTCCCTGGACTTGGGCCGGTTCTGTCGGTTTGCTGTGGACGGGATGGAGTGGACAGAGGAGCTCTTCTTGCTGGAGGACTGCGACGAGTGGGAGGAATGGGACAGGCTGGCCCGGGACTGGCCGGCGTTGTGGTCGAACTGCATTAAGCAGAAGATCAGGTCCGTCGGCACGAGCTCGAACTCGTACGGCGGGTTGGTGATGACATACCTAGACAGGAAAAGCAAAGACATCACAGCCTCTGGATAACCTGGAGAATTCAACTCTCCCTGAACCAAAAGCAACTGCCCGGTTGCTTAGGTCTACCAGCGGATCTGGAAGATGCACTTCTAGTTGGTCCAATGTCTTAAAATACTCTTCCAAGGTAAACAAAATCTTCTTCAGTTTAACTCAACAGAGGGGTCCAGCCACGAGCCCAGGCAGAGATGCTGAATTAGCACCAGCAATGGGAGAACCAAACTGTGCTTCCTATGGTCTACATGCAAGTTCCCATACAAGGTCAAGTTCACTTTTGATCCCACATAGCCCAACTGCAGGAGGTTGCATGTACTACAATGCAACTTTTATTCTAGAATTTTCTCACAACCCCAGACACACATCACAGGATCTTTGTTTACCATGACCTAGTGTCTCTTTAGACTGTCCTCTTTACCTTTCAAAAATCCACTGTGATGGGCGTTTTACTACATGGAAGGATCTAAAACACTTCCTTGCCTACTTGTCAACACTATTTATTATTCCTCTCAATCAGATCAGGCCTTCTCTGGTTAATACCAGACACAACTAAAATAATCACATCAACAGCAGTGTGTCTCTGACTGTGGTCCTCAGGCCAGACAGTATCACCTAGGAACTTCTTAAAAATGCAAATTCTTAAGCAACTCCACCCCAGACCTCCTGAACCAGCAGCTCAGGGAGTGGGGTCCAGCAATTTCAGTTTTAACAAGCTCTGCAGGTGACTCTCATGCTTACTAAACTTTAAGAACTCACTGTGTGATACCAATTGTTCTCAACTCTGGTTATACACCGTAACTCCTAGGCTACATATATTATGTGTGTGATTGTTATATATTTATATATATATATATTTATTTATTTCCTTCTAGACCAGTTAAATCAGAGTAATCAGAGTATGTTTTACAAAGCTCCCCAGGCGATTCTAATATGTAAACAAGGCTCAGAAACACTCATCTCTGTAGTATTGTTTCCTGGAGTATATTATATAAACTCACTGATTTTGAGAATTCTAGCGCGTACTTTTAATTTTTGCTAGCTATGAATTTATTTTAATGTATTTTAGAAAAATATAACTAGCACATCTGAACTTGTTTTTCTACTTAAGATGATATACAATTTTCTTAAAAATGAACATAAAAAGTAAAAAAAGTGGGACAATTTAAAATATATAAAGTAAAAATATAAGATCCTAAGATACAGCAAAAGAACCATTTACCTTAAACACTAGCAACGTGAAGTATCTCTATATTAGGTACCAACAAAGGTTATCCCAGTAGCTGGAGTTCGGGGGAGATGCTTCTGTTCAGACTTTAGTAATTGGGTGATGGAATTATTCTACAAAATGTGAATTCTTCCCACAATGTCTTTACATCTGCTATTAGTAATTAAAGAAAAATGCATCCTATAGCCTCCAAACGTGGTGTTAGATTTGATGCTGGCAGAGTAATCTGCATGTTGAGAGCGTGTACCCGGACCGCAGGCTTTGCGGTAGGGGCAGGAGAGGGCATTGGTGTCTCTGCCGTTGGCTGGAAAAGCAGAGGAGAAGCAGATACTCACCTCTTCGTGCACTGACTGGGGGTGCTGAGGTGGGCATCTCTCAGCCGGTAAATTCCAAAACAAAGCATATTATACGTTTTCAGAGCTTTGCAGAACAGATCACCATAACAACCACCATCCTGGGAGACAACAGAAGAACAGAGAGAAATATCCTTTTTATTTGACTGAATGTCGAGGACCAGGAAGAAAAGGGCCTTTTCATCAAAGCTTATTTTGATGTCTCCGGAGTTGGAGGGTCTGTCCGAAGGGACTGTGGCTGAAGAAGTCAACATGGTTAGCAACTTGCACACAATATGGGTGATTTGGGGGATCAGGTCATAATGGGGTTTTCCTCTGGTATCTCTCCAGTTTTCCCCTGTAGCAATGAGAGCTCGAAGGAGATGAGGCCTCTCCCTCACTTTAAGTGAGGGTGTGAAGCTCGAAGGTCTCAGACGTACGTTCAGCTCAGGAGAAGAAACCGGCTCTGCAACATGGCGAGTCTGTTTAGCCCCAGCTCAGCTGTAACCACTGTGATTGGATCGTGTCGTCAAAACCGCCCGAGTGATAATGAAAACCAGTGCAAGGGGAAAGACCCCACTGGGTCCTATGGTGATAGACTCTGTCAGGTAAGGACTGTGTGAAAAGCACAATTTACAGACCTCAGAGATGGCAAGGGTGGAAGAGAACGTGTTTCCCTAGGAGCTGGGGGTCTGCAGGCTGAATAACTGGGATTCACAGTTCTAATCAGTTCACACCCACCTTCCCAGGCTCTGGGGCCTGAAAGAAAGTGGAAGGCAAATGCATTCACTTGGAAACACTGGCTTCGGCAGCCAACACGAGGGGCCCTGGGCACTGCAGGATGACGTCACTGGGAATAAAGTGACTAGTTTTGTCCTTCCCTACATTGAGATTTCCATAGGGGCATCATATTAGAGGACACAGGTGGGGCCAAATCTCACTGTCATTAAAGTCTTTATCCTATCCAAGCGTATCTGTAGGTAAATCATACTAGCTATGGAAGTTCCCTTTCAAAAAAGCCCAGTCTAACATAGGTCCCAGCCCACAACCAAACTAAAACGTGGTGCATGTGTGCATCAGTGTTTCAGAAAAAATGGACATGGGCCCTTTCCTTGGCTCCGTTCCTACTAGTTGTTCTTTCTGGGCAACACAACTGTGCAACAGGTTTATCGGTTCCTGTGACTTGGGGCTCAGCCCCTTGAAGGCATCCATGGGGTCGGGCTGGGAACAGGGTGGAGACTGCATGCTTCTGCCAAAGTGTCCAAAGCAGGCTGGGGCGTGGAATCCAAAAGGAGGCGCTGGTCCCTCTGCCGCAGGGAGGGCCTGAGGGAAGGCGACTGGGTCCAGCCCCAGAAATTGCAAGATCTGGGTTTTGAATTAGAGGCGTCCACGTGACATTCTCTGTTTGGCCAGTGGTTCTGGATACATATGACCACCCCAGTGCTTTGCAAATCACAAGTGTCGGGGCCATGTAAGGATACAAAAACTCAGAATCCTGGGGGCTGGCGATCCCCAAGTGCCTGAATGCATCGTTGGGCTGAGTCATCCTGAGCGGTGCCAAGACCCTGTGGCATACTTCCCAACCTGGGCTGTACGCTGCCATCCCCAGGTGCCTCCCGCCTTGCGGACAAGCACCTGAGGAGAGCAACAAGGAGTGAGTGTGCCCACAGCTTCAAATCCAGGATGCCTCGGTGCAAATTCCTGATAGGTCCCTCCTCAGTCCCCCTGGGCCTCAGGTGCCTTGGAAGGTGTGGGACTAGCACCGACATCGAAGGGTTGCCGCAAGGACTAAAAGGAATTACCGTGCATACAGCACAGTGCCCGACACACGGGGAACCATAAGTATCACCACTTGCAGTAACCTACGGTAGGAAAGAGAAAAGATGCCTAGCTTGTCACTGTGTGACATCAAGTTCTCTGGGATTAAGCTTTTCCCAAACTGTAAGCTCAGCTGATCTCCGTGCTGTGAACTCACCCCTAAGTCCGCAAACGGCCCGTCCAGCAGGGCTAACTGGGCCACGCGGCAGCGGTCCCTGTTGGCCAGTGTCTGGGGGGTGCTGTAGCCCCCACGAAGCGCATTCTCCTCAGCGATCAGAGCCTCAAGCTCTGGCGTGGCCCCTCCGGTCACCAGGGTCCGTATCAGGGTGAGGATGTTGTCATTGAAGTATGTCTGGGGAGACAGAGAGAGGGGAGGGAAAGTCCTTTAAGCAAACACCCTAAAGTCACGACAGCCGACATCCAAACTACAACTTTTCTTGGTATCTCCTGCTTAAAGTTCTGGCCTGTCTCTTCGAATAATTTTATGTGAGAAGTGAAAAGACAGCAGCCTCCAATTATTCCATTCTTTTCTCTCCTGCTTGGCTCTGCCATGAAAGCCTGACTTTTAAAAACCAATTCAGGGGGATTTTTATTAAAGGGCTCAAGCCTGAATAATTAGTGTTTACCATAATTGGTGTTAGTATGGATGCAAACACTGCCTCACTCCTCCAGGCTATGTGTCTACTATGGGACTTTGGACACGCATAATAAAATGCAGCCTGCCCCGGTTGCTAACCCAAAAGGATGACCTCCGAGATCCTGTCACCCATGTGCCAAGAAGAAGCCTCCCAACAATGGAAAAACTTCTTTCTGTGCAGGATTGAGATGTCAAGAGGATCATTAATGCCACACACGCAACAATTTTTCATATGCTTTGATAACTGTCTAACCCAGAAGTCTCTATCAATTAAACATGCCAGATAAATTTATGACAAGGTCAACATCCTAGTGTGTGTTCTTTGGTTTTTGTTTTCTAAAATAACCTCAGCAGTCGGAGGCAAATATAGCTTACTAAAGAAGTCTCTCTCTAAGTGTACCTTTGTCACACATCTGAAATATAACAGGTGTGTCAGGAACAAAACAATGAGAGTTGAAAAAAAATTAATAAGATGTCAAATAAAAGAGCTTAAAAAGGCATTTGTCACCGAGTCTAATTTGAGAAAATCTCAGTTAAGGGTTCCACCATTTTCCTATGCAAGAAGAAATCAAGCAGGCTAAATCAAATCAAATCAAATTGTACCTGTGGCTTTTGAGGATGTATGTACCTTTGGAAAGAGGTTAGAAAAGATGCATTTTTACTTCAGCAGCTTCTTAGAGAGTTTACCTGGCAAAGCATAGGTAAGGAAGTTTCGAGTGCGGCTAAGGGTCTAATGCCGACTTTGCCTCTCAGAAGCTGTGTAACCTTGGAAAGTTATTTAACCATTTTGTGCTTCAGTCTCATGCTCTATAAAAGGTAATAACAGAGTGGCTATGGGGACTTTATAACTTAACACACAAGAAGCACTTAGAAAAATCCT
>CAUYSK010028824.1:0-21767 GCA_963575035.1 Avahi laniger | reverse complement strand
CAAGTCCACAGACACAGCCAAGTTGGTTATAGCAAGGGGGTTTTCTTGGCACAAGTAAGGAGCACACTGGGGAGAGTTCCCAAAGCAGCATGTCCCCAAATAAGGGGGATGGGCTGGTTTTATAGTCAGAGGGTAATGAGGCATGACTTGATAGGATCTTCGATGGGGTGATGCCAGGGAACACGCTCTAAATAGATCCTCACATGGGATACCAGGGCTGAATCTGATTGGTCCTGGATCTGCTTCCTAATTCAGTCCCAACTACTTGGTTTGAGCACTTAGGTTCTGCCCAGGGTTGCACGCTTGGTTCATCTGGGTATGCTCAGGTTACATGACCTTCAACCTCAGGGCCACAGCAACTGAAAAACAACTCACAACTTTGTTACATAAAAGTTGAGCCAGATTGGTTTGATGCGGTTATACAACTGCCAGCAGTTTCTGGCGCATCCTGTAGGAAAGGTGTGCTACAAGATCGTCACGTTATTTTGGAGCTTTATGGGTGAATACAGGTCTTTTTGAACATATATGGCAGGACAGGGCCCACTCTGTTCTTTATCTTGTTTTTTGAATGTAATATATCTTAGAGATGTTTCCATATTAACCATGAACTTTTACTGCTTTATAATAATTTTATAATATTACCATATTGTGTATATATACTTTTATTATATATAGTATAAAAGTATATATAGTATGTCTATGTATACTTTTATGTCTATATGACACATACTGTGTCACAAGCACTTTGTATATGTTAAATGAAAGTATAGGAGGCCATCGTTTTGGACTGAGCTCCTGCAATAGATCCCAACAGACTGGACTAAAAACCAAAAGAGAGTCGCACATGATGAGGTTCCACATCACCAAACTGAAACTGAATTGTTATCTGATCTTCCCAGAAAATAGGAGAGAGAGATAACAACCAAAGTTCCCAAACAAGCCAGTTTTAGTCTGTATGATAATAAAGTTCCCTTGCCTTGATGTTAACCAAATAGTTAATTTTTTATTGTTCTGTTTGCCTGTTCCTGCCTTACAAGGAAAGTAACTTTGAAATGACCAATTTGCTTTTTATTCTTTGTTTCTGTTTTCTTTAGCTCTTTTATGTCTATAAAGCCAACATCCCCAACCTTTTTGGCATCAGGGACTGGTTTCATGGAAGACAGTTTTTCCACAGACTGGTGGCGGGAATGGTTTCAGAATGATTCAAGAGCATTACATTTATGGTGCAGTCAAACCTCTCTGCGACTGATAATCTGTATTTGCAGCCACTCCCCAGTGCTAGCATCACTGTGTCAGCTCTACCTCAGATAATTAGACATTAATTAAATTCTCATAAGGAGCTCACAACCTAGATCCCTCGCATGCGCAGTTTACAGTAGGGTTACCGCTCCTATGAGAATCTAATATTGCCGCCGATCTGAGAGGAGGTGGAACTTATGTGGTGTCATGAGCGATAGGGAGCAGCTGTAAATACAGATGAAGCTTCACTGCTGGCCCAAGGCTCATCCACTGCTGTGTGGCCCACTTCCTAACAGGCCACAGGCCAGTACCAGTCAGTGGCCCGGGGATTGGGGATTGAAGTGTAAAGCCAACTTCCTCTGCTCAGCTCATTGGAACACTTATTCTACTTTGTGGAATGAAGTGTTGCCCAATTCTAGAATTGCAAATACAGCCAATCAAGATCTTATAACTAAACTTGTGTAATTTTGTCTTTTGATATATGCATTAATTAATTTAATCGTAAAAACCCTATGAAATGGATAGGTACTTCTTTGAGCACTGCTTTACCGGTGAGGACAGTGAGGCACCGAGAGCTGATGGAGCTCGTTCAGAGTCATAGAGCTAGTAAGTAGTGGAACCACTTACTAACCCAGACAGTAGAGCTTCAAAATGTGCTTTAAAACATTAAAACTTTTTTTTTGGTGCATTCACAGTTGTACACATGTGAATCTATCTGTAGGATAAATTCCTCAGAATCAAATTTCTGAGTTGGAGGATCTGCACGTTTTTAGTTTTCATAAATACTGTCAAATTAGCTTCCAAAGAAACGTGTACACTCACCCCCAGCATGCGATAATTCTTTGTTCATCACAACCTTGCCAAGACAGTGCACTATCAAACCATTGCCAATTTGGCAGCTAAAAAATACTATCTTTATTTTGCCTTAACTTGCGTTTATTTATGAGAGGGACTGGGCATCCTTCCATCTGCTTATAAGCCATATGTGTTTATTTTTCTGTGTAATTCCTATTTTATTTTTCTAAAGGATTTTGAGTATTTTCCATAATGATTTTTAGAAGTATTTTCTATTTTAAGGAAAATAGCCGTTTACTCTTGAATATATTGCTGACATTCTTTCTCTTTTTTTTTTTTTTTTTGACTTTTTTCTTGTTCATACTATTTGGTCTTAATAACACAGAAGTTTTAAATTACCATAAAGGGTAATTTATCAATATACTGTTATAGATTCTGGATTTTCTAGTCTTGATTTTAAAAGTTGTTAACTTCAGGATTTTGAAAAATTGGGATATATTATGGATGTGATTTTATTATTTTTCTTTCAAAATGTAATCCAGTTGGAATTTATCTTGGTATAAAAAGTGAGGGAAGGATTCAGTTTTAGTTTAAATGGACTTTCGCATATATAATAATTCCCGCTTATCTGTGGTGTGGCTTTCTGCAATTTCGGTTATTTAATATTAGGCTGACCATGGTCTGAAAATATTAAAAAGAAAATTCCAGAAATAAACAACTCGTAAGTTTTAAATTTTATGCCACCATTCTGAGCAGTGTGATGAAATCTCTCATTGTCCTGCTCCATCCTGCTTGGGCCATGAATCCTCTCTTTGTTCAGCATATTCAGGCTGAATGTGCTACCTGCCTGTTAGTCAGTAGACCTCTTTATCATCAGATAGACTGTCACGAGTATCACAGTGCTTATGCTCAAATAACCCTTACTTTACTTACTAATGGTCCCAAGGCACGAGAGTAGTGATGCTGTAATATTGTTACAATGGCTCTATTTTATTATTAGTTATTGTTGTTAATTTCTTATTATGCTTAATTTATAGATTAAACTTTGCCATAGATATATAGGTATGGAAAAAAACAGTAGTGCATATGTAGGGTTTGGTCCTATCTGAGGTCTACTGTACTAAGTTCTCCTATTTAGCTGTGTATGTTTCTAGACTTTTGTAACCATTCCGTAGTATGGCCACCTAGGCTTCTCTCCCCTCCCTCACCCACTTTCACACACATGCACACATTTCTATTCTTTTTCAGAACTTTCTAGCTGTTATCACATATTTCTTTTTTCCAATTAAACTTTAAAAATAGTTTGTCCCTGTACAAAAAATGCCATTCTTAATGATATTACACTAAGTATTTAGATTAACGTATGGGAAACTGAAATATTTAGTATTGAATATTCTTAACCAAAAATGAGGTATACATTTCCATTAATTCATAGTTCTCATGTGCCTAAGAAAAACTCGAGGTTGTTTTTCCCATCATTTCTTGTTTGTTACTTGGCTGTATACGTGTATTTTTGTGTATGTGAGTGTTGGTAAATAGAATCTTTCCTTATATTATTTTTGAATTGGTTACAGTTTTTACCCAGGAAAGCTATTGGATTTCTGGGTTACCAATTTTGTAACAGCTAGCTGGCTGAATCATTATTATGTTGCTGATATTATATGTTTTGAAAATGATTGAATGCTTACTATCACTTGTTTTAAAATGGTTTGTCCACGTATTTCTTGTTTTGTTGGATTTTTTAATTTTATTTTTTGCCTCAAAATGCATGGGTGTCTTTTGCATTTAAAATCGATCTATTTTATTCATACAGCTTTCTTTGTTATTGTGTTTTTTCTTTGAGAGTGTGTTCCACTTTCTTTTTCTTATTTATTTTTTATGATTTTGCTGTTTTATTTTTATTGTTACTATTTTATTACTACAAAGGAATACATATGTGTTGCAGAAAGACAGAAAATAAAAATAAGGGATAAAAATTAAAAGATCACAGTTTGATTGCAAAAGATTACCACTGCAACGCTACTAAACACATATAGTGCATATCCTTTAGATATTTTCATGTACATATAAATAAACATACAAATACGTAATATTTTCCCTGTCTTCTAGAATGTGAAAGCTTCTATTAATAACCCTAGGCCAGACTGTTTTTATTCACCATTTGGCAGCACATTTTTTGGCCTGGATGACATGCATTCTCAAGCTTGAAGGCTAATAATTTTATCAAATTGTGCAATGGTATTGGTCATTCTATACAGCTTTTCTGCCAGGACTTATGTGCCCTTCTAATCTGAAGATTCAGGGTTTTTCTTTATCTTAGTGTTCTGATATCAGAGTCAAAAAACATAGCAGTTCTATGGCTTCAGGTATGTCTGAAATATAATCTGAAAGAGCTTTGAATCATGGGAGAACATACCAAAAACCTCCACAACATTGGTGTTGTCAGTTCAGACCATTTGCAAAGATTATCTCCTGGTCCCCTTTTTTTATAGAATTATAGCTTTATTGATAGTATTACAGCTATTTCCATGTTAAGAAGCACTGTCAATTCTTTTTCAGTTCAGTTCATTTATTTAAAAAGAGGTCATTTCCAGCTCTTTTGTTCTCTCTTCACCTCAAAATTTCTACCATAAACATTAATTGATACTAATTTGTACAGATTTTTGTTGTTTTGTTTTAGTTCAAATCTCTCTCCCTCTTGTCTTTGTTTTCCTATTGCTCTGTTTCTTTCTTCTGTCTCTTTCTCCATGTACATGTATACACACACACACACACACACATACAAACATACATATACATGCATGCACAGCCCCGAAGACACACATAAATTTCTAACCTTCCGTTGTTTGTGTCATTAGAGAGAGGCAGTCTGAGAATTAGTCCCATCATATAAGTGCTGCATATGAAATCAGCCAAACTAGATCTAAAGCCTTTTTTTCTCTTGAAAACTTAGGACTTTTCAGACTCTTATTTGCATTTTCTCAAATTCAAGAAACGCAATTCATGAAATGTTAACTGTATAACAAAAGTTTGTTTGTTTGTGAGGTAAGTGGAGGCTTGGGTTTCTGTTGAAATTTCCCAGAGAAAGGAAGTGAAGGGTCAATATAATCCATCATGTCTAACAATATTCAAAAAAATGTTTTTGGTTTTCTTTTCATCTCTTCTTATGAAAATTCCAAGACAATCACAGAACACCCATGACAACATGTTGATATATGGCAGAGGGTGGAGGAAATAGATTAAAAGAAGGCAAACTCGTTTTATAACTTAACCGTCCTTAGAAAACCAGACTAATGAGATGCATTTTCCCTCTAATGGCTTTCATTTCAAGATACTGTGTGGTTTTCCCTGAAAATGTGATGAATTCTTGCTTTACAAATCATTTTGATTTTCTCCTGTTGTCATACTCTGTCTAATTTTGCTGAGTTACTGGCAGTACATTGACTATAGTGATGGAGAGTTATAACCACCAGTATTACCAGAGATCAGATTTTCTGGTTTTATGACTTGAAATCATATCTTTCATTAAGAATTCTGAGGCTTAGTTTTTCTATAGTTTAATTGATACAAAAACAGGAAATGACATTTTGTTGTATAATCCCATAGGCTTGACTGTGAAATGCCTAGTATAGAACATGCTCAAGGTAAGTACTCAGTGAGTATTGATTTGTTGTTGAATGAATAAATGACAGGCAAATAGAAGAAGGTGATTTATAGAAGTAATCATTGGTTTGGGCTTATTAGAATGGACAATTTATGATTAGAATAATTTAGTAATTTCTTCCCTGGTTATTTGGTCCGGGTCCAAAATACAGTTCATGCTGTGGAGATTTACAAACCTCTGCTACTGAGAGAGAGCAACTCTGTGCCCTTGGATGGTGAAAGTTTTTTGAACAAAGGCACACACACACACACACACACACACACACAAGCACATCTAATGCGGAAACATTGTAGCTTAGATTAGTGTTGCTCTTGGTATTACACAACGATGGTGGAAATAACTGGGAAATGCATCAGCTTTCCATTTTATTGTTCATTATTGGCTGACTCAAGCTCAAAGCTGAAAAGATTAACTCTCAGACAGTCCCTGCAAAGTTTGGAGATTTATTCAGGATAAGCATCTGGAAGATTGGATGCTTATCTGTGCTATTTAGTCCCATCCAGCCCAAAATGTGGTTAGAAATATGACAAGATTGTCTTTCCTGTGAGAGAAAGTTGGACCTTTCTCTTGTAAGCAAAGAACTGTTGGATGTGTATATATATTTTTTAAATTAAAACTATTTCACAGCTTGCAATCCAGCTGTGTCCAGGAAATGACAGTTATAATCAAAGTGTAATTCACATGTTTTCCACTCTCTCCAAAGCCTTCTTTGGGAAATCAGGAGATGATGGAGATTTATGTGTATTTTTCATCAATGAATTTCAATGTGATTGGGTTGGTTTTGCAGGAAAGAGGGAATTGAATAGCTTGAACTTATCTCCTTTGAAACAAACACTTTTTATTATACCATCTAATTTGATGCCATAAAAACACTCAGTAGAGTGCAAACCATTTTGATTCCTTGGAGTAGATACAGATAAATAATTTGGATGATATTTTCCAGAACTGAGATAATGACACTGTCTTGTTACAAAGGGAAAAAGTTTTGGGTGGCCTGTGACCTTTCTGGGCCATAGGCATCCATGAGTCCTGCTCCAGGATATGTCACATACAGAATTCATTGCAGAGGAGTTGCCAATGTAGGTGCGTTTAAAAAGCCCAGAATCTTAGAAATCACTTGTCATGATTTAGGGATCACCCCTTTCCCCATTAGAATCACAGATTTTAATAAACTAAGAAATTGAGATAATCTAGTCCAGTGGTTTTCTTAAAATAAAATTTCAGTGTCCAACTTTGAAATTCTCCAAATACACTGAAAATTATGGAAAATAACCATAACATGCATTCACTATCAGTATTAAGCAGATGGTAACATTTTGCTATCTGCTTCAGATTGCTTTTTAAAAAATAGAAAAAAATATTCCTGATACACCCTTCTTGCATCCTCCAATCCTTTTGCCTAGTTTCCCCCAGAAGTAATATCAACCTTGAAATGCATGCAAGTGTTCTTATCTTTTCTACAAATACATTTATTCAACAATACTATATTTTTTATGTCTTATTTAAAATTTACATAAATGGAATCATTATGAATGCCAATTTGCAAATTGCTTTTTCCCTCATTTTTGATTTTTGGTATTTATCCATGTTAATGAAGATCTAGTTTATTTATTTTAACTGGTATAGTATTCCATTGTATAAATTAACCACATTTAAGAGATGGTAAAGTTATTTCCAGGTTTTCATTGTTCCAAACAGTGCTTCAGTGAACATCCTTGCAGGTGTATCCTTGTGTATACATCCCTTGTGCTTTTCCAAGATAAAGAACATGGATCCAGAAGTGGAATTTCTGCATCATAGACTATTTACATTTCAAATTTTATTGATTTTTGTTCTAATGCCCTCCATAGTACTTGTACGAATTTTTTTTTTTAATACTCGCACCAGCAATCACTACCTGATTAAAGGTTTGCGCTGTCAGATTTATTAACTTTTTTGCCAATTTGGTGAGTGTGAAATGCTATCTCATTATAGTTTATATTTTTGTGTCTTATTAGGAAATTCCTACTTTCCCCAAGGCCATAAAATATACATTTTCTTGGAAAATTTTCATATTTCTGATTTTTCTGTTTTATTTCTTTAATTCATTTGCATTTTATTTTTGTGAATAACATGAAGTAAGAACATCTTCTTGTGTTTTTCCATATAAGCAGTTTTCCAAAAATAGTTATTGAATGGTCCACTCACAATTCTTGCCTAGATCTGGTAACGTGACCTCCCCCCCATATAAGAGGGGTCAGGTAGTGCCCAGAAGTGGGGAGAATTGAATATATTGATGGACAGTAGCAATAATTATCTTCAATGGATGTGACAATTTTAAAATTTGTTCAAAGATTCTTTGATACTCCTCTTTTCAAAAAGTGCAGTCTAACTTCTCTTCTTTTGAGTGTAAGTTAGATTTAGTGACTCATATTCTAGTGGCGGAAGTGATGATGTGTTACTTCTGGGATGAAGTCAGGTAAGGTACTATGGCTTCTTCCTTGTTATCTTTCAAATTGCTTACTCTGGGGGAAGACAGTTGTCATGTCATGAGGATACTCAGGTGGTCCTAGGGAAAAAGACATGTGGTGAGGAACTGAAGTTTCTTTGCAAAAGACGACGCTAACCTGCCACCATGAAAGCAGATCCTCCAGCTCTAGGCAAGCCTGAAGATGACTAGCAGCCTTGGCCACTGGGATCTTGGCTGCAAACTGATGAGAAGTCCTGAGCCAGAAACACTCAGCTAAGATGTTCCCAGATTCCCAACCCACTGAAATTCTGTGAGATAAGAAGTGCTTATT
Source organism: Avahi laniger (assembly GCA_963575035.1). NCBI lineage: Eukaryota > Metazoa > Chordata > Mammalia > Primates > Indriidae > Avahi > Avahi laniger. The sequence continues at coordinate 13,289 of CAUYSK010028824.1, read as the reverse complement.
GTTGTTTTAAGCCAGTATGTTTTAAAGTAGTTTGTTAAATAGAAATAGAGAATTAACAAATTGAGTTTCACCAAATTTGAAGGCTGTGTTTGATTCAGTATGATTTAAAATATAGGCTATGTGGTATAAGCCACATCTAATTTATTGGTCCTCAAAGAGCACCTCAAAGAAGCGGTTATCCACCAGAGCAGATTAAAGTGATGGACAGCCAGAAGCCTACAAAGCCATCTGTGCCTATTGAGGAGATGTGAACAACAAAACAAAACAACCCCCGCCCAAAACCAGTACTCACTGATAGGAAACTTGAACAAAAATTTACAACTGTGAGTGCTCCAAATTTTAGTGACATTTGCTATTTATCTGCTTCTTACACAGGCAACTCCATGGAACCAAACCTCAAATTGAGTAGGTATTTATTTACTTAATGGCATATAATATAGGGAAAATAAAGCCTGGGTCCAGCTGTCTCTAGTATGGAAATATCATCTGGACTCCAGACATCATAGAATTTTGGGAAAGTCAAAGTAAATAATGTGAGAAAAAGTTTTGGGAAGGAACACAAAGGAACTGTGAAATGTATCACTGGCACTTCTATCAGTCAGAAAAAGTTAGGTTTTGCTGTAGTAATGGAAACTCAAAAATCTTAGGGGCTCACAACTTATGAGGTTTATATTTTGTTCATGGTAGACCACTCCAAGTTGGCTATGGCTCTGTCATGTCACTTTCACTCTGGGACCCGGAAGGCAGAGTAGCCCGCAGCTGGAGTAGGGACACTTGTAACAGGAGAAAGAGTCATGGAGGGCTGCTGGAAGTGCAGGTTCAGCGATTCACTAGACAGACTCACAGCATACAGTTGTATGGTGATGATTTACCACAGTGAAGGATACAAAGCAAAATAAACAAAGGAAAAGATACATGGGGCAAAGTCTGCAGGAAACTAGGTGCAAATTTCCAAGAGTCCTTACCTAGTGCAGCCACACAGGATGTGCTAATTCCTCCAGCACCAAACTGTGACATGTGTGAAATGTTGTCTACCAGTGAAGCTCATGAGAGAGGCTTTTGCTGACAGTGTCCAAAGTTTTACTGGAGGATGGTCAGGTAGGCATCCTCTGCCAAGGATGTACCCAAATTCTAGACTCCCAGAAGGGAAACATGTATTCAACATAAGCCATATTCTTTGCACAAACAGCTTAGGTACCACGAAACATTCTTATCAGGAAATGGTGGGAACCTTCCTGAAATCCAAGCTCCCCAGTGCCAGCGGAGTGCCAGCTTTGCACACAGGCCTTTCTAAGCCAAGCAGCCTCAGACCTGCTATGCTACTCCTTTCAGCACAAACACATAACTTCTCACATTTCATTGGACAAAGCAAGTCACTTGGCCAAAACAGTGGGAAAGTATAGTTTTCCTGCAGGAAGTGGCAGCCCATATTTTGAACTGTAATATAATTTAGTACAGATTATTATTAATACCTATAAATCCTTTGAATGAAACAATATTAAAAAAAGAGAAGGAATTGATACCTTCTATACATATGCATATGTGTACCTTTTAGATGTTTTCATGGTCTGGGCTCACATCGTTTAAATTGTTTAATTGAAATGAATTGAATTATACAATGCTATGAAGAGAAAACATAGCAGTAAGTATTAGAGAGCCACTGAGTACTGATTAACAAAAAAGTAATTATTTTTTTTCTACATTATAATTCGTTTTTTTTGCACATCAAGTGGATCTTTGATTCGTTTTTGGAGGCAAACGCCTCTTTCATTTTTGCTTTTGACTTTCTTTAAGGCAGTGCTGTATTTGTGAAAACTCTAATCCTCTCAAGCACTTGTGATTAGACCCCTGAAGAGCTGTCTCGTGGCCTCTGCTATGTTTTCTTATAACTGTACCTTTTAAGCTTTCAACGGTATTTCAAGTTCTGGCCTGCATATGGCCTTTAGCATAAATTCTGTCTGCAAAGTGGTTTGTTCTAATGCTTTCCTCATCTCTCTCAGTTGTTTTTGTGCTTCTTTTTATTATCTTTCCTCAGCTCTTTGACCTTTTATTCATTAGCTCAAACTTCATAGAAACATTTTTTGGCTAAGGGTTAAGTCATAAAAAATAGAAAAGTTGGTTGGCTTTTGGCATATATATTTACATTTTTGACTTTTCTATTGTTGTATTTCCTGCACAGTTTTTTTTTTTTTAATCTTAGCTCTCCCCTTGGAAAAAAAAAAACAACCAATTTAATTGTTTGGAAATAAAAATCTTTTTGGTAGAAACAGCAGCTCTTAATTTCTGCTTCCCTCACCAAAAGATAATTATTTAGTAGGAATTCAGAATATATTGGAGGGAGGTATATTTGCAGCACAGTTTTAAAAAAATAACATCTTCCTTTTCAATGAGGGGAGAACTTTATATGTGTCTCTTCTTTATGGTTAGGTGGCACAGTGTTTTATTGCTATTTATAAAAGCTGCATTAAAAGAATGCAATATTGGTTCTCCCAGAGTGAGATCTATTTGGAAAACTAATTATCTCCAAATGGCTGAAAATTTTCAAGAATCTGCCAAGAAGACAAGTCAGGAATACCATCTAAATAACTTATTGCAGTAAGGGATACTTTGGAGCTCTGGAGATCTCTCTAATGGCTATTTAAAACCCTGGCCACTTGCCTCTAGCTCCCTTCCTTCCCTCCTCCCACTCTGGCCGCTGCAGGTGATCTCAGCTTATATTTCTATGGGAAAGTAAGGGCCAGCTAGAGAGAATTTGCTCACTGTCCTGCCATGCCCACACATTTATCTGCTTTCATGTCTTCTTAATGCCTTTTTCCTTCCTTCTCAGTGGAGGACCATGCTCTTCTCCATCTGAGGCTGATCCCACCGCATGGGTTCCTCGAGGAACTTGCTCCATCAGATAACACTCTCTCACTTGCAGGGTCACCTCTAGCTCTTTTGCGGTGGTTCTTTCCTTTCAGCCTCTAGATCTATGCAAGTTTCTTCAATGTAAGTGATAACAATAGCAATGCCATACACACATTTGCTCCAGCTTCTTTCTCTTTTTCTTGTAATTCAAATGCCTGTTATGGAACTATCCAAGTCCTCTCACATGGCAGGTGAGGCTCCCGCCCGAGTGAGGTATCCTGTTGCCATCTGAGTGCAATTATGATGAGGGGTCCACTATTAGATGATTACCTCTATTTACTTTTCATTCACCATCCTATAACATGTTTAGCACATTTTAGTCAAGCTCTGTGTGCATGCATGTGTGTGTGTGTGTGTGTGTGTGTGTGTGTGTGTGTGTAAATACCACAGTTAGTGCTTAAAAGGCAAAGACAAGCTCTCATTACTTTCTCTCAAAGGAGTGGTTAGATAACACGTCCTGAGGACTTACTGTGTGCCAGGCACTCAGCTAAACCTTTCATTTGGATTATCTCATTTTGCCCTGTTGACAATGTCATGAGATAGTACTGTTATTCCCATTCTACAGACTAAGAAACTGAAGTACCAAATGTTTGGTAACCTGCTCAAGCACACACAACAAGCAGGTGGCATTGCCAGTTGTTTCCTTGCCAAGACTCCAAGAGCATCCAACTTTTTTTTATTTGGATATTCTTTAATTTCTCTTAGCAATGTTTATAATTCTCAACATAGAGGTCTTGTACAACTTCTAGTGAATTTACTTCCATATTTTTATTTTCTTTTCTTATTTATTTATTTTTTATTTCAGGGTATTATGAGGGTACAAACATTTTGGTTACATTTTATGTCTTTGCCTCACCCGAGCGAGGGTTAAAGGCATGCCCTTCCCCTCTACAGTGCTCACTGTGTCCTTTAGTTGTGGATTTACCCCCGCATCCCCCTAATCTCTGGAGAGTATTACTGCCATGTGAGCACCCTAGTGTTGATCAGTTAGTACCAATTTGATGGCGAGTACAAGTGGAGCCCGTTCTTCCAATCTTGTGGTACCTCACTTTGGATAATGGGCTTAGGTTTAATACAGGAAAGTATAAGAGATGCTAGATCACTGTCGTTTCTTATGATTGAGTGATATTCCATTGTATACATATACCAAATTTTAATAATCCACTCATGAATTGACGGGCACTTGGATTGTTTCCACATCCTTGCAATAATGAATTATGCTGCCATAAACATTCAGGTGCAGATGTCTCTATTATACTATATCTTTTGCTCTTTTGGGTAGATGCCTAATAGTGCTATTGCTGGATCAAATGGTGTTTCTGTTTTTAGCTCTTTGAGGTATCTCCAAATTCTTTTCCACAGAGGTTGCACTAATTTGCAGTCCCACCAGCAGTGTAAGAGTGTTCCTGTCTCTCCACATTCTCGCCGGCATTTGTTGTTTTGGGATTTTTTGAGAGAAGCCCATCTCACTGGGTTTAGGTGATGCCTCATTGTGGTTTTGATTTGTATTTCTCTAATGATTAGAGATGTTGAGCATTTTTTTATATGTTTGCTGACAAATATGTACTTTTTTAGTGCCCGTTTCAAGAGGTCTATACATATACTTCTCTCCAGACCTTCTTGTTGGCAGCCTTACAATCTTGTTCTTTGCACATCAATGACAAGTCTTCCAACCCATTAGCTATTGACCATAAATTGGAATAGTTTCACACCCCAGAGCATCTCTCTTTCTGTACTAAGTGGACACAGATGTACCGCTTACAATTCTGCTTGTTGGGAGGATTTCCCTTCACCCCTGTCTTTCAGATTTGCTCCTCAGAGGAGATGTAAAACAGCAGCTGTTCCCTTGTGGGCTTATCATGCAGACTCACCTGCAAACCAAGGCTATGCTTTTTCTGCCTCTGTCAACTGGTCATAGGCAACTCCCCATGATGTGATAGGCGTGGGTTGAGAGAGAAGTGGTGAGGAAGTGGAAATAAGAGCTACTGGAGTGTGGGTCACCTGCCCATGTGATTTTTTTGAGCCTTTTAAACCTGTTTGGGCCTTATCTTGTATATACCATTTCCATTTTATGCTGAGTACTGCTACACACTCTAATTTTATGACTCACTAGATTAGATGATATCCAGTTCCTGATGGACAGTTTGGGTTGCCTAGTGCCTCATGTTCTCTATCAGGGGCCAAACTCAGTCTTGTCCTTGGAACTGGTGCCCAGGCTTTGCGGTCTCATGGGGCTTTGTGACTCTCTTCTCTAAAGATGGCACAGGACTTTCTGTGTGCAAAAGAGGCCCCTGCACTAAAGGCTTCCCTGACACAATTTTGTTGCTGCATAAACCAAAATAATAATGACTAACCTGACTTTCACTTCTATTTAGTTAAGCTTCACAACAATTTGGTGAAGTAGGTTTTATGTTCTCATTTAATCAGAAGAGGAAAATTGAGACACAGCTCTAGAGGTAAAATGCCTTGCTCGTGTTTGCATGGCTCAAAAGTGGTGACAGCTGGAGTCAGATTGCCAACTGCAACACCATCTCCTTACCCACTGAAAATAGCTTCCTTCAGACATGTTGGTACCAGCAACCCGTGGAGTCTTAGTGCACAGAGACAGATTAGATTTATCTAGCTTGGGCCAAGGGGTAGGGCATGGGGTGGGGATAAGCCAAGGATATCAGTGGTTCTCGGTATAGGCTCATTTTGCTGAACTCCAAAGGACTATATTCTCAAAGGTGATGTCTACATTGTAATGTATACTGAAGTATCTATTGATGACATGATATCATATCTAAAATTTGCTTTAAAATAGTGAGGAAGAGACAAGTCACTGATGAAATAAGATTGACCATGTGTTGATAATTGCTGAAGCTGAGTAATGAAAATATCATTCATTATGCTATTCTCTCCACATAATAAAAAAGTAAAATATATATTATATTTACCATGGTAGAACACATTCTGAGCCATAAACACACCTTAACAAGTTTAAAACAACAGAAATTATACAATGTATGCTCTCACACTATAATAGAATTAAACTAGAAATTGATAATATAAAGATACCTGGAAAATCTCAAAATACTTAAAGATTAAACAATACACTTCTAAATAATTCATAAGCCAAAGAAGAAATCTCAAGAGAATTTTTAAAATATGTTTAACTAAATAATACAACTTATCAAAATTTGTGGGATGCAATGAAAGTAATGCTTAGAGGGAAATATATATAGCATTGAATATGTATATTAGAAGAGAAAAAAGATCAAAATCAATAATCTAAGCTTCCACCTTAGAAAACTACAAAAAGAAGAGCAAATTAAATCTAAAGTAAGCAGAAAAGATATAATAAAAATTAGAGTAGAAATCAATAAAATCAAAAACAGAAAATCAGTAGAGAAAATCAATGAAACCTAAATCTGGTTCTTTGAAAACATCAGTAAAATTGATAAGCCTCTAGCCAAGCTAAATAAGAAAAAAAGAGCAAAAACACAATTACTAATATCAAAAATGAAATAACATCACTATAGATCCTATGGACATTAAAGGGAAAATAAAGGAGTATTATGAACAACTCTATGCCCACAAATTTGACAACACAGGTAAAATGGACCAATTCCTTGGAAGGCACAATCTGCCAGACTAACCTAAGAAGAAACAGACAATCTGAATATGCCTAAAACAAGTAAAGAGATTGAATCAAGAATTAATAATCTTCCAAAACAGAGAGCACCAGATCCAGATGGGTTCATTGGTGAATTTTACCAACAATTTAAGGGAAAAAATCATAGAAATTGTCTATAATCTCTTCTAGATGTTAGAAGCAGAGGGAATACTGCTTAACTCATTCTATGAGCTCAGCACTGATCTAATAACAAAACCAGCAAAGACATTACAAAAATATAAAACTACAGACCAATATCTCTCATGAACATAGATGCAAAACCCTCAACAAAATATTAGCAAGCTGAATACAGTGGTGTATAAAAGGAATTATACACTATGACAAAGTGAGATTTATACCAGGTATCCAAGCCTAGTTCAACATTCAAAAACCAGTTAATGTAATCCATTACATCAACTGGCTAAAGAAGAAAAATTACCTAATCATACCAATAGATGCAGAAAAAGCATTTGACAAATTCCAACACCCATTCATGATTAAAAAGTCTCTGCAAACTAGGAATATAGAGGAACTTCCTCAACCTGATAAAGAACATCTACAAAACACCACACAACTAACAGCATACTTAATGGTGAGAAACTTGAAGCTTCTCTGCCAAGATCAGGAACAAGTCAAGTATGTCCCTTCTGACCCTTCCTTTTCAACATTGTATTGGAAGTCATAGCTAATACAATAAGACAAGAGACAAAAGCATATAGATGGAGAAAGAAGAAATAAAACTGTCTTTGTTTGAAGGTGATGTAATTATATAAACAAAATTTTTACAAATCAACAAAAAACTCCTGGAACTAATAAATGATTATAGCAAAGTTGCAGGATACAAGATCAATTTTGAAAAAGTCAAAGCTTTTATAGCTTTCCTTTATACCAGCAATGAACAAGTGGAATTTGAAATTTAAAACACATCACCATTTACATTAGCACCCCCAAAATGAAATACTTAGGTATAAATCTGTCAAAATCATACAAGATCTATATGAACAAAACTTCAAAACTCTGATGAAAGATAACAAAGAAGAACTCAATAAATGGAGAAAAATTCCATATTCATGAATAAGAAGACTCAATATTGTTAAGATGTCAGCTCTTTCCAATTTGACCTACAGAGTCAATGTAATCCAAATCAAAATCCCACTAAGTTATTTTTTGGATATTGGCAAACTAATTCTAAAGTTTATATGGAGGGGCAAAAGGCCCAGAATGGCCAACTCAATCAACACCGAAAGAGAAAAGGAAAATTAAAGGACTGACCTTATCTGACTTTAAGGGTTACTATAAACCTATGGTAATCAAGACAGTGTGATATTGGTAAAACAATAGACAAACAGATCAATGGAACAGAATATAGAGCCCAGTAATAGACTCACACAAATATAGTTGATTGATCTTTGGCAAAGGAGCAACAACAATACAAGGGAACAAAGATAGTCTTTTCAACAAATGGTGCTGGAACAATCTAGACACAAACTTTATGCCCTTCAAAAGAATTAAGTCAAAATGGATTATAGATCTAAATGTAAAACACAAAACTATAACTTCTAGAAGATAACAGCAGAGGCTGGCGCGGTGGCTCACGCCTGTAATCCTAGCACTCTAGGAGGCCAAGGCGGGAGGATCACTTGAGGTCAGGAGTTCGAGGCCAGCCTGAGCAAGAGCAAGACCCCGTCTCTACTATAAATAGAAAGAAATTAGCCAAACAACTAAAAATAGAAAAACTTAGCCAGGCACAGTGGTGCATGCCTGTAGTCCCAGCTAACCGAGAGGCTGAGGCAGGAGGATTGCTTGAGCCCAGGAGTTTGAGGTTGCTGTGAGCTAGGCTGACGCCACAGCAGTCTAGCCCAGGCAAGAGACTGAGACTCTATCTCAAAAAATAAAAAAAAAAAGAAGATAACAGGAGAAAATCTAAGTAACTTTGGCATGGCAATGACTTTTTCAATATAACATCAAAGGCATGATCCATGAAAGAAAGAATTGATAAGCTTGACTTCATTAAAATTAAAAAATTCTTCTCTGTGAGAAACAATGCCAAGAGAATAAGAAAAGCCACATATTGGGAGAAAATATTTGCAAAAGATCCATCTGAAAAAGACTATTATCCAAAATATATAAAGAAGTTTTAAAATTCAATAAGAAAATGAGAAAACCAATTAAAAATGGAAAAGACCTGAACAGACACCTCGCCAAAGAAGATATACAAAGGGAAAGTATGCATATGAAAAGATGTTCAACATCACATGTCATGAGGGAATTGCAAATGAAAACAACAATGAAGTACTACTGTACATCTAGCTGAAATCTGAAACACTGACAACACCAAATGCTGGTGAGGATGTGGAGCAACAGGAGCTCTCATTCACTGCTGGTGGGAATGCAAAACGGTATGGCCACTTCAGAAGGCAGTTTGGCAATTTCTGGTAAAACTAAACATACTCTTACCAGATGATCCAGTAATCGCATTACTTGGTATATATCCAAATGAACTGAAAACTTATGTCCACACAAAACCCTGCACATGAATGTTTATAGCAGCTTTATTTATAATTACCAAAACTTGGAAGCGACTTGGATCTCTCAGTGGGTGAATGGATGAATAAACTGTGATACCTCTAGGCAATGGAATGTTATTCAGTACTAAAAATAAATGAGCTATCAAGCTGTGAAAAGTCATGGAGGAAACTTAAATGCATATTATTAAGTGAAAGAAGCCAGGCTGAAAAGGCTACATATTGTATGATTCCAACTACAGAAATTCTGGAAAAAGCAAAACTGTGGCAGCTGTAAAAAGATCAATGGTTGCCAGCAGATGGGGGAAAGAGGGATGAATAGGCAGAAAATAAAGGATTTTTAAGGCAGTGATACCATTTTATGTGACACTACAATGGCGCATACATGTCATTGTACATTTGTCCAACATATAGAATGTACAAAATGAAGAAATGATCCCTGATGTAAACTATGGACTTCAGGTGGTGATGTGTCAATGGAGGTTCATGGATTGCAAATGTGCCACTCTGCAAATGTCAATAGCAAGAGAAGCTGTGCACATGTAGAGCAGGGAGTATACGGGAAATCTTTGCACTTTCAGCTCAATTTTGCTGTGAACCTAAAACTGCTCTTAAAAATAAAATATATATACCCATATACATACATATATACTATATGTATATATAATAGCTTATACAAATGATAATCTACTTTTAAGAGAAGTGAAGTAGGAAAAAGGGTCTGCACAAGCAAATAAATGTAATGGGTATAAATATCACTCTGCTAAATTTATTTTCCTTAAATCTACTTAAATCTGACTCCAAGACCTCGTCCTTCCTACAGAGTCCATCTTGGACACTGCCAGGCCCCTTTTCCTCCTGGGATGTCATAGCACTCCAGGATACTGCTATAGAGCCCTGAGAAGCAAAGGAAGCTTCCTACTCTGCATTTCATCACAGTTGCCACTGTCTTCCTCATTTCCCAGTCCTGTAGCATTTCTGGGTATATGGTGCCTTTTTGCTTTGGGGTCACATTTGGGACCCAAGAATCTTTGCTGAGGTTGGCAATGCCCTGCTGGGGTCTCAGCCTCCCTCTTCTCCATACTCACTCATCCTCCTGGGGCCTGGCTACCATCTCAGGGGACCAGAGCAGAGTGAAAGTGACCACAGCTGACAGACACTCAGACCTCCTTCCCTTCCCATTCAATTGCAGGGGAAGACTAGATTCTCGAAGGTCTTGGACCTTGCGTACATCCATCTTAATCCCTTCGGTGCTGACCCATGCCACAACAGCAGACAGGCCTCTCTCTTCAAACTATCTTGGTGCTCTGCTTCAAGGAAAGTCCAGACAGAGGGACCACTAAGCTTGGCCACCTGGGAAAACTGGAAGAGGACAAGAGGGAAAAGTGAGGGGATGGGGGACAAAGAAAGAGAGAAACCATCATTTTCTGCTCTTCATTAGGTGATAGCACCAGGGGAGAATCAGGACGGCCGGGCTGCTGTTGAATACCTTCGGCTCCTGCTCCTCTCCCTGTCTAGATCTGAGCTCTGTCAGCTCTGTGAGGGCCCGCACCTCCTGGGGCTGCCTCCCATCTACGCTCCTCTGTGTTTGTGCTACACGGCCCCCAGCTGGGGCCCCTGTTCACTTACCTGCTGTCCCCTCCCCTAGACTGTGCACTCCTAGGGCATCTCAGGGTTCTAGGGAGCTGAGTCTGGTACCCACCACACTGAGAATGACGAAGACAGTTGCTGCATGGGAAAGGCATCCTACCTCTGTCTACCAAGCCCTTCCACCAGAGCCAGGGGAGCAATCCCAATCTGCCTCTTCTCACATCTCCTCACCCTGCAGCTGCTCAGGAGAACTCAGGCGCAGAGGACACAGATGGGCAGTTCCCACGGGCATGGCTTGACCCACTCTGTGAAATTCCTTTTTCCCGCTCCTCCCACACACACCAGAGAGGAAGGAGCCAAGGGCCTGCAGAAGGCAGGTATCTCCAGGCTGCTAAAACTCCAGAGTATCCCAGAGTTTTCTACAGGCCATAACTATCTGAACATGGGCTCCAGCAGGTGGCTCGCCTGGGGCAGCCAGGGAAGTGTGGCCCCATCAGAGGTCAGGGTGCACTGAAACCTCAAGTCTCAGCTGCCCCTCTGCCAGGGTTACTGTGCCTGACATTCCTGAAGGCCCTGAGTGTTCAGCCCCAGGTCAGCAGCCATGGGGACGAAGACCTGGATATGTATGCATTCTTCCCTCAAGGGGACTTTACTGAGATGTTGGGGACCAGCCATGGGTCAGTGGGAACACTTGAACTGCTCACCCTATCCCACCCAAAACACCTTTACGGCTGCCATGGATGTGCTAGAGACAGCTCTCCCAGGTCTCCCCAGATTCACCCCCCTTCTTTATCTCTTTGCTCTTACACTCACCTCCAAAGGTTATGTTTGTATTTGAAATAGGAATGTGGACGGTTATAATGTAGTATTTTATCCCTGTGCATGCCCTGCTTCTGTGATTTTTCCCATACGTGCCTTCCTATGATGTACTCATGTTTTCTTGTTATGCCTTACTTTTGTTTTTTACCTACATAAATATCAAATGCCATAAACAGATAAACAGACAAACTGTAAAAATGAATGCATATCTGACAGTGCCACCCTTTTCAACACAGATCCTCTAAAGTCCCTAAGGGTGGAGAAGAGAGGACTGAGATTGCTTATAGGTAATACTGTAGGCTACGCAGGTCTGGAAGTGGTGACACCGTTTCTGTCTACAGTCCATTGTCCAGAACTCATAAGGCCCCAACCCAAGGGCAAGTGACCTGGGAAGTATAATTTAGTTGTGTGCCCAGGAGCAGGAAGCAACTATATTGGTGGCCACTTAGTCAGACTTTGTCTCCCCAAAGTAGTGAGAAAAGCATTAGATAGACTAGGCATTAGAGTCATTCTTTTACAATTCGGTTGTATTTGAAAGGTGGAAAAAATAATACCAGCCTTGCCCATCTTGTTGGGTATTTTCGGGTACAAATAACATCAGGATATAGTTTATAAAAATTTTTGTCAAATTGAACTCTAAAAGACTAAGCAGAGGCAGGAGGAGGGTCCTAATGGGGAAAGAAGCCAGAGCAGCAGGAATTACTCCAAAACAAAAAATACTTTGACTTTCCTTTAAGTAAGAGTCAAAGTTTCAGTCAACATAAGAAAGGCATATAAGTACATAATAACATTTCATGAAAACTGCCATTCATTCAATTCTATTTTGTGACCAAGTTAATTTTCTGTATTTTAGTGTGTTTTAATTCTTTGAAAAAAGCCAGGGGAAATAAAAGAAAAGAAAACTTACTTATAAACTGCTGTCTTTTGAATTACAAAAAAAATGTCAAAATCCTTCTCTCTGACTGCCTCAATTCAAGTCCCCAGAGTTAACCTTGAGACAGTTTACTTTACACTGTATCATTTCCTGGTTTTGCTACTGCTTAAAAAGGCACATGGTTTTAAAAATACCCACATATGATGGTACATTCATACAATAAAATATTACTCAGCAATAAAAAAGAACAAACTATTGGCAAATACAACTTGAATCTCAAGGATAATATGCTGAGTGGAAAAAGCCAATCTCAAAGGTCACATGCTGTATTATTCCATCTATATAACATTCTTGAAATGACAAAATTATAGCTATGGAGAACAGATTAGTGTTGCCAGGCATTAGAGAAGGGGTTTCGGGAGGAGTTCTTTGTAGCAATGTAACAGTTCTGTATGTTAATTGTGGTGATGGTTACATGAATTTATACATGTGATAAAATAACATAAAACCATACACACACACACTGAAATGGATGCATATAAGAACTAATGAACTCTGAATAAGCTCCATAACTCAGTATCGTATCAACGTCCATTTCCTGGTTTTGGTATTCTGTTATGGATATATGAGATTTTACCATTGAGGAAAGCTGGATAAAGCGCACACAGGCTCCTCTGGACTATTTTTAAAACTTCCATTGTTTCCTAAAGCTGAATAGTACTCCATGGTATACATATACCACAGTTTATTAATCCACTCATATATTGATGGACACTTGGGCTGTTTCCACATCTTTGCGATTGTGAATTGTGCTGCTATGAACATTCGAGTGCAGGTGTCTTTTTCATAGAGCGACTTTTGCTCTTTTGGGTAGATGCCCAGTAACGGGATTGCTGGGTCAAATGGTAATTCTACTTGT
>CAUYSK010028823.1:0-69440 GCA_963575035.1 Avahi laniger | reverse complement strand
TGAGGGCTTTAGATAAAAAGGAGTAGTAAACAACAAATCTACAGAGGAAAGAGCTCTCTTGCTCTCCTAAGCAAGACTCTGGGTACAGGAAGAGATTTACTCTCTGTATTTTTGTAATTAATTGGTACTAACTGATCAACCCTAGGGTGATCACATGGCAGAAATACTCTCCAGGGATTAGGGGGATGGGGGGCAAATCTACAACTAAAGGACACGAGGAGCACTAAAGGGAGGGAAGGGCACGCCTTTAACCTGCATTTGGGGAAGGCAAAGACATAAAGTGTAACTACAATGTTTGTACCCTCACAATACCTTGGAATAATAATAAAAAAAAAAAATTAAAAAAAAAAAAAAAACAGTCAGCATGGTCACAATTTTGAAATCAGTCTGGGTTTCCAGGGATGGAAATGCTCATCATAGACGGGGGGTCTTAGAGAGCCTCCATGGAGATAGGAACAAGGAGGGTTAGGGAACCTCTGGGTTGAGTCGGGAGCCATTCCCCAAAGATGTAGCCACTAGTAAATCATCTCATTTGAATTATAAAAATATTCAGGCCCATTGTCAGGAACTTGGTGTGATAAATCTTTCCGTTCCCCAACTTATTTTCATGAGAGACACCATAGCGTGGCAGCAAATACATCCAACAACGATTGCCAGAAAGTGACAAATCTCTGCTATCTTTTGTCACATTGCTGTCTATGTTGCTAGTTTCATATTTACGAGCAAATTTTTACCTCAAAATGGGAAACACTGGCATTTAGAGAAATGCAGAAATTACTCACTTCCCTGGAATTCTGCATGACAAATTAGTATTATGCTTTAACTCTAATAAATGTAGCTGTAACAGAGTTTTCATAAACATTCTTGAGATGTTCTTCTGGAGTAGCTTTATTTTGGCACCCTACTTTTCCTGCTTAAACAAATGAAAAGGTTGGCTGATATTGTCAAAATACAGCACTTCTGTTCTGGTGAACTAAGAGCCATTTATTAAAATAATGTATTGATGCAGTGTCATAAAACACAAAATCATGTTTCTGCAGGAAAAACCTATTACCCTAAGCCAAGATTATTTTATTTTAAAAGAAAAATTATAACAGTTGTGGATTCTGAAAGCAAGATGATGTGGTTCCGACCTTGGCCCTGTAGAGGCTAACCAGGCAGCTTTTAATGTACCGTAATATGTTATGTAAAAGAGATATTTGTATAATTAACAAGTCTTTGTAGAACTGCATTAACTGAAAGTCGATTCTGGATCTCTCATGACTCAAAATAACTAACTTCATAAAAATACAAATGTGATTTTCTCTAGCTGTGGAGAGACTTTAAATAATACACAGCCACGTGTGGCAACCAAACACACACAGTGGAAAACTCCTCCTACAAAGTCAAGACTCTCCAGAGCTGAGCATTTTCTTGACATCGTCTTAATCTTGTCCTTTGTCACTGCTCTGCACTTTTTGCTCTAAAAGTTTCTGCACTAAAAAGTGGGGAGGTGAAGCCATAGTTCAATTCAATTTATTTTTATATTGCCTCTCATACAAAATCTCTCAAAACGCTTTACAGTAAGAGATAAAATAATCATATAACACTTGCCCATATTCGAAATAGCCACGATCACCCAGACAGCAAAGGGGTAAAGCAGTGTGCACAGTCATGGGTCAAAGTCCCTGGCAAGAAACCCCTCGTTTAGAAACCACATAAATGAACGTTTCAGCAAAGTGACGTGGCCGTGTAATGTCACTCGCCGAGCCCCACATTTTCAAGGGAAGAGTGAGAAGCTTCATTTTTCTATTCACATAAAGCATTATCTCTCATAAACCCGTGGTGATCTCAACTGGTGACCAGTTTCCTCTCATATGCAAAACTAAAGAGCCAGAGCACAAGAACATGTTTTCTTTCTATTGTTGCCAATTACTTTAATCACACATGATTTATGGCTTCCTGGAAAGCAGTTATTCTAAGGCACCTCTTTGCATTGTCTGTTTTCCATATTTGGGCCCCAAGAGATAAAAGGGAAAGACTAAAGTAGGTGGTATTTCTTTTAGTCAACCTATAGCACAGAAAAAAAAAAAAAAATCTTACACTTGAGACTTAAAAACTCAGAATGAATCACCGGCCCTCTGAGGCAGGAAGACAGAATGAGGGAGGGAAATAGAGAAAGAATTTGTGCTAGATAAGGCAGCCCAAATTAAATAAGAATTCCCATTGAAAAGAAAAAGAAAACAAAAAAAACAAAAACTAATGTCTGGAAAGGATAATGAAGAAGCCAATCCTGGGAAAAAGAAATTAGGTCAAATCAATATATCAAGTTTGTGCAGCACTTTTAATTTACAGAAGGGTTATTCTGGACTAGATGTAAGGAAATCGGAGATGTTACCATTCTCTGAGAGTGATAGAGTTATGCAGTGTAAGAAGAATGTACAGTCAGCAGTTGAAAGCTACCACGTTTGCAAAGATGTTCTTTTACAGAGCGAATAGCAGTGTGAAATCACCAGGCGCCAAAGTAATTCCCAAACAGGCAGCGTCTCCCTCAAACCCCTGCTCCAGTCTCATTACATAGTTCTTCAAGTATTGAGACAAAACATTCTTTGTCCAAAAACATATTTTTTTAAATAGTATAAAAATCAAAAGAAGCCTACAGCTCCGGAAGAATCCCCACTACTCATATCAGTAAATAATCCAAAATTTATTTGTTTGGGAAATCTGTTTCTGGAAGGATGCGAACCTTTTTTATCTTCCATTTCTGCATAGAACCGCATCTTTATAATGCATAATAACAAACCGGCGTCTACTGTAACTCATTTTTTGACCTTTTACTATTTCTGTCACTGATTGTCAGAATTGAGAACTACTCTCTATCCTGAGATGATAGATTATTTAATTAACCATTGACCTTTTCTCAACATTTGTTGACAATGAGCACAGTCCCATGAAAGCTGCCTGCTTTGGGTGTTGGTCAATTCTGTGTTGTTTATCAATACGAGAGTACCATTTTTGTAACTTCGATCAAATAACCAAAACTATTTCATGCCATTTATTTGCCTAAACTTATTTTCAAATGAATTCATGTATGTTTTCTTGTAACCATCTATTAGAAAAAAGAACAGTAGGTTCACTATACCTTCTTAAAGCAAACTCCGTATCAATAACACATGCCAGATGGAACCTAAATGAGCCAACCTACAGAAAAAAATCATGTTTTCTATTTGTGAATCTTGTGGAAAAAGTTGCAGCAACTTGTTTCTAATGCTATCCATCTCTGCAGATCCCCAGTTGAATCCAGCTTTTTTTCTGGGGACTAAGATGCCCAGGAGAGTGAGGCAGACCTCTCAAAAAGTTCTTCTAATGATTGTTTATAAGTTCCATTCATCAGTAAATAAGGAGATTGTTCCTGTATTTTTTTCCAAGGGTCTATTTTCCTTATAGAAGGTCCAAAAATTATGATAGATTTTGGCTAATTAAACAGTAAAATTAGAGCCTTTTCTTTGAATGACTGCCTGTTTTGAGTACTTGTAGTGAATAACATCTTCGTGTGTCCCCTGCACCCTCAATGGTTCTACACACGCCCACTTCTTTCCAGAAAAGCTTTTCATCTCCAAAGCTGGGCGAGGCTTGCAGTGCTGCAAGCACTTCTGCAGAGTCTGTGCTCCCAGGAGCAAGTAATGTGGTATTTCAGAGAAAGGAGAACATTTTCAGAGGATCCATTTTGGCTCTGTTGTCATTATTCCTATGTGTTCAGTTCTCAAGGATTAGTTTGAGGACATATCACAGGGTAAAGGAGTCAGGACGGTCCTGAGCTCAAAATCTTAGTTATTAATATTTTCCTTTCTGAGTGATACTGTGCATGTCATTTATCTTCTTGCTGCCTCCATTTTCTCATCTATAAAATGGGAATAAAGGTACCCCTCCCACTTACTGTGAAAATTGAATGAGATAATATATGCAAAACTCCTGACAACTAGTAAAAATTCATTAAGAAAAGCTGTTCCAGTGTGATCCTGAATTTTCCAGTTTGTCGTGTAGACATGGTCATTATCTTTGCCGAGTGAAATGCAGTATATTAGAGATGTTTCAGCAACAACCGAAGTCCATTTCCATTTCCCTGGAGTCTACAGTGTTTAAAGACTTGACATTATGGAAGTATATTGTCTTCATTAATTTATGTTAATTTTTAATGCTAGTGTGGCAGTGTGGCATAATATATACAGAAGCCTGTGTAATGCGTGTGTGTATGCATATATACAGAGACACACATGCACGCATACAGATACGCAGAGTTTTAACCCCAAGAAAGCAGATTTTCATTAAAGCTTCAATCTAGAATATAATATCTAGCATTAATTGTAACAGTGGCTGTTTTTTGTTTGATAAGAAAAAAATCTTAAAACGAATAATGTTTTAAAATTAGCAAAAACGTAGTGTATATGTTGATCCTATTTCATGAAAATGTGACTCTGAAGTTAAACTGTAGAGCTTCACAATTATGTCCAGAGAAACAGCACATGCAAGCTGTGCCTGTTTGTTTCTTTGTATGTTTGTTAATTATGCATTTCCTTCAGCATCTATCAACTTCCCTTCAAAGCCAAAGAGTTTATCTCCTATTAGAACAGATCTATATGGGCATATCGTCAGACATCTAGACGGTTAAGTTGCATATTTGATACACGGATGACGTTAATGTAACATCATGATGGGTATCTATTAGTACGCACATCTCCGAAGCACAGACTCTCCAACGTCTGAGACGGTGGCTGCCCTGTCCACGTCAGTGTCAATCCACACCAGAATCACGCAAAGGAACAAATGTGACAGGAGAGGGCTGTACCAATTACAGATGAAGGGACAGTATCAACTCCCACTGTTTGATGTGATTTATTTGGCGGTCCCTCTGCATTTGTAGGCAGCAGATTGTAGCTGTTTATGAAGTGACAAATGGTACTCAGTGACATTGAATGACTTCTGTAATCAATTTAACTTGTCTAAAAAGTGGTCATGAATTGTGGTATTCGTCGAATGTCAGCGAATACAGAAAAGATTGAACTTCTTGCACTAAAAGCATGTATTCCAAATATAAACCCAAAAGAGTGAGAGAAATGAGTGATAAAATGTTTGTTCTAATGACGATTTTTAAAGGAGTTCAAAAAAACAATATTTTAAAAGTTTTCACTTGGATTTTTTTCTCAGAGAAATGGCACTTTTTATTGATTTAAGAGAGACAATTTTTCTTGTTCTGTTTTATTTTAGGGTGCATAATTATCTACACAAATATGTAATTCTCTGGTAGAAAAATGTGTAAAAAACTTAATTAGGTTTGTCAATGAAATAATTGAGGCTGCTATTATATAAAAAGCCTTTTAGACTTATGATTCCAGATATCGACTAAAGTTTTCAATTATTGTTTTGCCCTTTTAAATAAAACAATTTTGGTCTAAGTGACTTTATTGATGAATTTATTGAATTCATTATAAAATTTAAAAAAATAATTACCTATTATGGATGGGTTAGATCATATAACCAGAAACTGCTTCCCTTTAACACTGCAGATATATATACACTTTTAAACTTATACGTATTTCAAATAAGGCTTTTGTGTCACACATATAACTAATATAATGGAATAAAATCACAGGCTGGGTTAACCTTACGCAAGTTTATTTACATATTTGTTTCAGCTTATTAGACGTAGGTAGTCTTTTACATACTTAATACAAACCACTACTGCTATAAGCCAAGAATGATTTTTTCCTATCTTTGTATTATTCAAATTTATTAAACAATATTTCACATTTGTTTGACACAATGTCAAACTCAGGACTCCTAAAGAACTGCTGCAGCTTTGGAACTGTTATGCTTTCTTGGACTTTAATCATTTTTGGCAAGGCTCCATTTCCTGTCAGAAAGTGAAACAGCTTTGGAATGTCATTTTCACGAAAGAAAACAGAGAGAATCCGAGAGGAAGTTCTCCTCCACTCCAGATCCCCTAAGATACTCAAACACGCTCACAGGAGGGCTGGAATACATCAAACATTAGCAGAGGGAAAAGGACACAATTTTCCCACATTAAAATACATGGATAAAGTTGAACTTCTGCTAAAAATAGTTCCCATGACTAATCGTATTAAGTTTAAAAAATTGGGCAGTATCCTCCTTGAAGCAGAATCACTCTCTGCCACCACACTCTGCTATTCCCCCCCACGCTGCCCCCCCAAAGCCAGCAGCCCCTCAATATCAGGCCCCCATCTTTCCCTTTGCAATGACATTAGGGAAAGAGGAAGAGAGAAAGAGATTGGAGAGTGCCTTTTTTTCAGGTCTCAGATATCAAAGGGAACCAAAAATAAGATATGAAGATCAAAATTATCTCAGAATACCAACGGTTTGAAAGAGCAATACGCCATTCTTAGTGTATCTGCAATGTTTTCCCACTCACTCTTGGACTCCCTCAGAGTCCCCAGGGAGCAGCGAGATTGCAGAAAGCAAACGAAGATTACTCTGAGCTATGCCCCTTCAAGGCCTAGAAAT
The DNA here is from genome assembly GCA_963575035.1 of Avahi laniger. Classification (NCBI taxonomy): domain Eukaryota; kingdom Metazoa; phylum Chordata; class Mammalia; order Primates; family Indriidae; genus Avahi; species Avahi laniger. Next base: position 62,921 of record CAUYSK010028823.1, on the reverse strand, counting down.
GGATGCACAAATTAAGCAGCAAAATGTAAAAATCTCTCCTCTTTTGGACTTGCAAGCCCCTGATTTTTGCCTCATGTGACAATCTTATTAACTGGAAGAGGAAGGGATGAAAAAGGGTCACTGAAAAAGGCCAGCCAAGCTGAAAGATCCTGAACCAAGTATACATGTTGTTGTCCAAGAGAGAGGAAGCCATCGGTACGCTACAGTCCCGCAGTTCATGCAGATAATCAATGTTACTCTGGTCTTTTAGAGAGGCAGATATGGGAATACAAAGGAGTCTTTGCAGAAGGAGTCATTAGGTACCATGATATTGGCATATGTTAGCTAAGTGATTAGCAATGGTGAGGTTCAGCTGCAATGAAACCTAAACCCAGCTGACGCCATTAACACGCTGGATCTAATGAACCCCACAGACCACATTAAAGCAGAGAAAGCAAAACGACAATAGGAGAATGGCTTTTAATGAGATCATCAATCCAGAAAAGGAGGGGGATGGATGTCATCTAAGAAACCTTTGTGGAACCACTGGACGATCACTTACTAAAGCGCTAGTTTGAAAGAGCAGCCAGGTAACCTACCCTTAATTGTGACAAGACACTTTAGAAATTATCTGTCTTCTTTAAATGAAGTGGTGTATCTTTCTAGGTTTGCATTAGCATGGAGAAAATGAATTGACCAACTGAATCAAGTTTTCCACATTGTCCCACTGTAGTGTGCAAATGCATATAGCTGCATAATCTTAAAGATCCTTTGCTATAGATTATAAATCGAATCGTAGGCGTTTGAGCTAATCCATAATTCACAGCCACTTAAGTGTTAGATCTTACCTTGTATCTATGCACTTCATTGAAAACTGTGACCTAGAGCTCCATCAACATGCAGTCCTGTCCTGAGAAGATTCATTCACCTTTAAGCTGACCACATTTTTCAGTTTGCCTTGCGTGTATCGGAAGTGCTAGCTTAACAGTGACCCAAAGCAATTGAGAAGAAAATTTTTGAAGTTTACCAAAGAAAAGTAACTCTCTTAGATTAACAGGTAGAATAGTGTGTAGTTAAGAATGTGGGAGCTGTAACCGCACTGCGTGGGTTTAACTCACAGCTCTGCTACTTACTAATTCAAGGTTGTAATTTCTGTAACTCCGTTGGGCAGACAGGGAGAGAAAGGACATAAGGAGTTAAGGCAGATAAGGACGTATTGAAAGCAGCAAGAAGTATTTTTTCTTCCTCTTCTGAGCATCAATGCTGTAATTCTCACAATGTTGCTCTTCATTGAGTTAGTCAGTTAGGAAGTTAGTTAGCAAGTCAGTTAGTTTTGGCCGTGGCCTTCTATGGATATACGTGGTTTGTCCTCTGCCTGAACCATCCAAAAACAAATCTGAATCACTGTCCCCTGGGACCAGCAAGATCCAGAAGACTATGAATTCCAACTTTCAGAAACTTTGTGCAAAGCATGTATGTCAACAAATAGAAATAATTAGCAAGGATAAACCACCACTCTGTAAAGCAGAAACATTCCAGAAAGGTTGCAATTTTATAAGCCATTTATAAAAGTTTTAGGGCAGCATGACCCACACTCAGAGAACTTCAGGTTTCTATTTAAAGAACCAAATTATAATAGACACTTTAAATTTTAAAATTGAAAATAAGCAAAGGAGTTGTCATTTTGTAACACAGGGTACAGGCCTGTGTGAGTTCAAGGCTTCCTGGAGTCTGGTCTTAGGAGTGTTACCTGAAATTCAGATTTCTGTGTTCTCATTCAACTGGGTCACTGGCTAACTGCACAACTGCTCACTGTAGCTTTCTCTGCTTCAGTTTCTTTCATGTGAAATGAGGATAATAATCATAATAACCTCATGGGGTTGTTGTAAGGACTGAATGATATGATGAACATTGAGTTCTTAAAACACTGCCTAGCACACACAAAACGCACAATAAACATCAACTACTGTAGTTTTTTGTGGTAGATGTTACTACAGAGGTTTATCATGTTTATGTGAAACTCTCTTAATTCCTGATTCTTGGTAATCAGTTCCTCTTTTCTTGTGCCTGTACGCATATCAGCTAAACCTCTGATACAAATTCCAGTGTGAACATTTTATTTTTTCAAGTCTTTCCCAATTCCTCTGCACCAGTAATGGCCCTAAATCTCCTTAGGAATCTAGTAAAACCATCATCTCTTGTCTGTCTCTCTGCTACTTGCTCTACGCTGTTTCTTTTCTCTACAGGACTAATTTCTTTGATAATTGACTGTGAGTCTTGATGTTCTTAGATTGAATAGACCAGCTTTGCAATCTAGCAGAAACTTTTCCACTGCATCAACAAGTCTGGGTTTATTAGTCAGCTGTGTCCACCAGTAAACAAATCCAACTGTACCCTTACTTTTCATGGTTGCTTTTGTGTTGGCTTCTCTGTAAGCCCAGCACCGAGGCCCATACCCAGACTACGGAGGAATGCCTGTAGGGTGATAGTTACCAAAGATCGACTCTGACGAACAGCTTGCTGCAGCTCTAATGGTGAGACATATAAAATGTATCATACATTAAATTTAATGTTGCCTCATTAGTCTTAATTAGATTCCTACATTACACCAGGATTATGGTTTCTCTGTGTTTATGTTTTCTCCTAAAAACGAGTCCACCCCAGATAATACTTCAGTGTACTTTTTAAACCTTTGAATAAAACTGTCCAGTAATAGATTAATATTAATAATATCCTTGATCTTAAAAAAATAATCCCAAAAGAAAGGCAAGCTAAATTATCAAATTTCTAAAGAGTTTCATGTTATACACAAAGCTTATAAAAGAAGCAGTGGGATTTTACTTCTTTACTTTACTCAGGAATAAACTTAAAAACTGCAAACATTTGTTCACTAAGAAAAGCAATTGTTCTATTATTTTCTTTATTCCCCTTTCTATCATTATGCATAATATGGAATATATTTTTTTCAATAAAAGAATAGTGGCTTCCATCCTCCTCCCTTCCTTGATGCAGTTTAACTCTCCCTTTATTGGTATCTCTCATGAAGACACATCACATTCAGTGTCATCACAGCTTTTTTTTTTTTTTTTGAGACAGAGTCTCGCTTTGTTGCCTGGGCTAGAGTGAGTGCCGTGGCGTCAGCCCTGTTCACAGCAACCTCAGACTCCTAGGCTCAAGCGATCCTCCTGCCTCAGCCTCTTGAGTAGCTGAGACTACAAGCTTATGCCACCATTCCCGGCAAATTTTTTCTATATATTTTTAGTTGTCCAGCTAATTTCTTTCTATTTACAGTAGAGACGGGATCTCACTCTTGCTCAGGCTGGTCTCGAACTCCTGAGCTCAAACAATCCTCCCACCTCGGCCTCTCTGAGTGCTAGGATTACAGAAGTGAGCCACCACGCCCGGCCCATCGTAACTTTTAAAGAAGAAAAGGACCTAAGAAAGCATAGAGCATAACTGTTTTTTAATAATAAGTAAATTGAGACTCAGAAGTTTTAGAATCTTTTGAAGGTCCTATTGATCCTATTGGATGCGTGACCAGAAGCCAGGTTTTCTGGCCAGCAATACACCACATATGTGATAACACTGTGAAAGAATATATTCTACTGTCATGGTTCAAATGCACCACACAGTGTATGCCTCCTAGGCCCTGACTCCGAGTTCATATTTCTGTGCACTTGCCATATCTGAACAGACTTTAAAATACCTGTTGCTTGGCTGCATTTTTATGAGTAATCACACACTCCTAAAAAGAAAAACCAGAGAAAATACGAAGTAAAGCATGTCTGTTAAGAATTCTTCAGTTCTCTGTCACTAGACAGAGAAAGGGTTGGTGATGTGAAAATCTCGAAAGGCTAGCTACATCTCATTCTTACCTATGTGCTAATAGCAGAAGGGTGATAATGAACATTAAACCGCAGACTAAAAGGAATTCAGTCCTGCTATAGGTTCAGCTCTAACCACTTTCTCCTCCTTTTAGAAAAGGACAGAATTATTTCTTGTCTTGTTCTTCTCCTTGTCTCTGGGTTTCCTACTGCCTTGTAGGAATTACTGAAATGTGGTTGATGCCACTGCACAGCAAAGTCTCATCTGGGACAGAAATATAGTAAGGAAAATATCAAGATTTAGGGGCCAAAGAAAGAAACAGCAAGAGACTAAAGAGGAGAGAAGAATTCAAAACCAAACAATATTCTCGTGCAATTTGGAAACACTAACTTAGCATGGAAAACATTTAAAATTGCCATTCCCTAGAAACTGTAGCGTGATGCATAGACAGCTATGGGGAAAGCTGAAAGACTTGGAGTGGGTCCAGTGAACACTGTTAGGTCAAAACATTTTAGGCCAAATAGTTTCTGGACAATGTCTATATATTCATTTCTGTAATCTGTATATTTTGGAGATGAAGACCTAATTGCAAAACTAACAAAAAAGCCTATATATTCACCTGGGAATTACACCTGATTATCATGAGTCACTCTCCAACATTTTAAGCTAACTACTTGTTAATTTAATGACCCCCTTGTAACAACCCTTGGATACATACTCTAAACCCTGGAGTTTCTAAAAATATTTAAACCAAATCAATTCCAACATTTGCAAGTTAGAGAAACAATTCATATTGTGGTGAATAAAACTGCTGATTACACAATGAAATAGTTAAATGAAGTAATATTTGAATTTTTTCCAAAATATAGAAAAAAATGTAAAGAAGATGAAGACATGTGATATAATGGCTCATGACTTTGAGTTCTGTGATACATGATATAATCACAGCATTTTTATTGTACATATTCTAGAAGAATACAAGCTTTAAAAAATTAAACGAGATACCACTATACACCTATTCGAATGGCCCTAAGCTAGAACACTGACAACACCAAAGACTGTAAGAATGCAGAGCAATAGGAACTCTCATTCATCCTAGTGGGAATACAAAATGGTGTCTGCACACAGACATTTATAGTAGCTTTATTCATAATTTCCAGAATTTGAAAGCAATCAAGATGTCCTTTAGTAGGTGACTGGATAAATAAATTGGTATATCCAGACAGTGGAATATTATTCAGTGCTAAAAAGAAATGAGCTATCAAGCCATGAAAAGACATGAAGGAATCTTAGATGCATATTACTAAGTGAAAGAAGCCAATCAAAAGAGGCTATATACTGTATGATTGCAATTAGATGACATTCTGGAAAAGGCAAAATTGTGAAGACAATAAAAAGATCAGTGGTTATCAGAGGTTAAGGAGAGGGAAGGGATGAATGGGAAGAGCACAGAGCATTTTTAGGGCTGTGAGAATACCCTGTGTGATACTGTAATTGTGAATACATGTAATTAATTATATATTTGTCTAACCCATAGAATGTACAACACCAAGCGTGAACCCTACTGTAAATTATGAACTTTGGGTGATAATGACATGTCTATGTACATTTGTAAATTGTAACAAATGCTCCACTCTGGGGATGTTAATTGAGAAAGTTATGCATGTATAAGGGGAGATTTCTGTGAACCTAAAACTGTTCTTTAAAAAAAAAAGGTTAAGCATTAAATACAAAAAAGAAAGTCCCATGAACTTTTAGCCAAATTTATACTGGGAGAGCCAATTCCATAGTCTCATAATGAAATGGACAGTAGCTTCTATGATTAAACTTTTGGGTTAGTAGCAAACTATCAAACCACCCACAGAATGTCAAAATATTCTGTACACCTCAGAATTAGAGATGTATGACTCTCTGTGATTTATGGAAACATTATTTATAATGTATTTTTTGTTCATTTCTGTCCAGTGCTGCACCTTTTATAAACCTACTGATTAATATCAAACAGTGAACAAATCTGACAAGCAGGATTACCAATCCAACAAAACTGTTTATAGTGTGAATGAAAAAAGCACACCGTTTCCAGGCAGTGTAGTTAATAATAAAACCCTGTTGTGCTTAAGTGGTGAAGGGATTACTTAACTGTCAAAGTTCCTTTAACTGTTAAGAGTAGCCACATTAAAGACTTGCTATTCAGAAGCACCAGTGGAATATTTCATACCAGTTTATTCATCATTATCATATTTCCATATTTAAATATAACATCATTGAAGTATGTAACAATAAAATAAATTCAACTACTTGAAATTAAATTAACTCCCTCTAAGGCATTTTTATGATAGAGAATAAATGAAAAGACTTACTTGTTTTCTTATACAGATTTAAATTCATATTTTATAAATATTATATAATTTTTGTCAAGGGATATCTGCATCCCCATGTTTATGGCAACATTATTTAAAATAGCTAAGATATGGAAACAACTTACATGTTCATTGATGGATAAATGGATTTTAAAAATATGGTATATATGCATACATAAGAGAATATTGTTTTGCCTTTAAAAGGACGGAAATCCTACCATTTGTGATAACATGGATAAAGCTGAAGACATTAAACTATGCAGAATAGGCCAGACACAGAGAAACAAACATTACATGATCTCACTTATATGTGGAGTCTAAAAACTGTTAAGCTTATAAAAGCAGAGTGTAGAATAGTGGTTGCCAGGGACTGAGGTTAGAGGTGGAAACAGGGTGATTTTGGTCAAAGAGTCCAAAGGTTCAGTTATGTGGGATGAATAAGTTATGGAAATCTAATATATAGCATGGTGACTATAGTTAATAATACTGTGTTGTATACTTGAAATTGCTAAGCAAGTTAATCTTAAGTATTATGAATGTACACACACAAAAAATCATAATGGTGGGTGGTTATGGATATGTTAATTAGCTTGATGGGATAATCACTTCACAATATACACACACGTAAAAACATCATGCTGTATACCTTAAATATGTATGATATTTAATTATCTAATATACCTCAATAAAACTTGAAAACTATGAAAATAATGTGCTTATTATTTTAATTTGAGATATTTTAAAATAATTTGATACATTTCTTCCTTTAGAAAGAAAACTTTTTCATTAATTTTTATACACTATGAAAAAATATACATTATGAATTATACTTGAACTTTTTTTAAGAAAAATAACTATTATACCATAAACCTCATAACTTCTGTGAGATAGTTTGCAAAACCTTTTCTCTAATTTTGACAGTCATGTTAATCTATTCCTTTAGTTTCACAGACAGAATTATAGAACTATAATGTATAGAAGGAACATAAAGTTTTTAACTCTATAATCATTCAGACTATCAAAACATCAGCAGCAGCCGGGTGCGGTGGCTCACATCTGTACTCCTAGCCCTCTGGAAGGCTGAGGTGAGAAGACTACTTGAGCTCAGGAGTTCAAGACCAACCTGAGCAACAGTGAGACCCCATCTCTACTAAAAATAGAAGAAATTAGCCAGGCGTCATGGCATGCACCTGTAGTCCCAGCTACTTGGGAGGCTGAAGCAGGAGGATTGCTTAAGTCCAGCAGTTTGAGGTTGCAGTGAGCTATGACAACACCGCTGCACTCTACCTGGGGCAACAGAGTGAGATTCTGTCTCAAAAAAAAAAAAAACAAAAAAAAACAATTAATTAAAAAAAATCAGTAGCAAATAAAAGAATTCATATTACAAAAATCAACTATTGTGTATAAACCAATTTGATAGTTGAATGAATTGTTTAATAAAACTAGCCTAAAACTTTTTAAGACTACACATTTTCCCAAATAATAGCAAAAAGATTTCACCCAAAGGTCTATTACCATGATGATGATTCCAAATTATGTTTTTCTTAGTGTAATTACAGGACATTTTTAACCTTAATTTAAAGATGTCAATTTCCTTTAAATTATTTCTAACAGACTTAAATATTAAGTGCTTAGAAGGAATGTAATACTTTACAGACTCCAAAGTATTTATTTTATATCTACATGTGATTTTCAGCTTATATTTGTGGAAATCATAGAGAAAGAGTGTTTCTGAATACTTAAACAGTGAGAAACAAAAAATATAGGAGTAAAAAAAATCCTAGCACTTAATTGATTTCCCCATAAGTGAATAAAAATAACTATTGGCAAGTAGTGACACTGCCAAAAATGGCAGAGTAGGGAGCTACATAGACCTGTTCTTCTGTGGAAACAACCATTGAGCTAGCAAAAACTGTCAGAATCAATTTTTTTGGAACTCTGGAAACTAACAGAAAAAAAAAAAAGCTTAAAAAACCAGGGGAATGTTTAATGAACAAAGAGTTTGCTAAATTTTGGAGTCTAAGAATATCTCAATCATATCATTGGCTAACTACTGGGAGAATGGAGCAGAAACTTAAGTGACCATACAAAACAGGAAATACAGTCTGTAAGAGTAGTTTGGAAAAGTCACAAACAAATAGACAACTGCAGTCACAAAAATTTATAACAGCGAAGTCTGGTGAGGGGACATATATGATTTTCGGAGTTATCACATTATGATAATCAAAATATTCAGTTTTCAATAAAACATATGAGACATGCAAAGAAACAGAAAAGTATGGATTATTCATAGGAACAAAAAAGAGACCATATCTGCATAAGCCCACATATAAGAGACTCTACACAAATACTTTAAATCAACTATATTAAATATGCACAAAAGTTTGAAGGTATCCATAGGCAAATAGGTAAAGGAAACCAGGAGAATAATGTTTCAACAAAAAGGAAGTATCCGTAAAGTGATAGAGATTATAAAAAGAATCCAGATAGAAAGTTTAGAGCTGAAAAGTACAATAGCAGAAATGAAAAATGTACTAGATTGGTTCAACACAGATTTCAGCATAAAGAAGAATCACCAAATGAAGATATGTCAATTGAAATTATCCAGTCTAAGAAGCATAGAGGAAAAAAATGAACAAAAATTATCAGGCCTAAATACTATCAAGCATATCAACATACCCAATATGGAAGTCTCAGAAGGAGAAGAGAGAAATAAAAGACTCAAGGTAAAGGGATGGAAAAAAATTTCCATACAAATGGAAACCAAAAGCAAGTAGGTATACCAATTTTCCTATCAGAATGGACTTTAAATCAACAATGTTAAAAAAAAGATAAAAATGGTCATTATATAATGATAAAAGGAGCAATTCAGCAAGAAGATATAAAAATCCTAAATATATGAGCACCTAACATAAGAGTCCCCAGATTCATAAAACAAATTCTTCAAGATCTAAGCAAAGAAATAAACAATAGCATCATAATTGTCATGGAATTCAACACCCCACTAACAGAACTGGACAAACCATTGAAACAGAAAACGAACAAAGGAACACCGGACTTAAATGGGACATGACATTTCAGCAATTCAGTCACATCTCCAGGCTCAACTTCTAATTCTAGTCCTCTTGCTGTTTCCACCACCTATGCCATTACTTCCTTCACTGAAATCTTGAACCCCTTTAAGTCATCCCTGAAAGTTAGGATCAACTTCTTCTGAACTCCTGTTAATGTTGCTATTTTGTCATTCTCCCACTAATCACAAATGTTCTTAATAGCATCTAAAATGATAAATCATTTTCAAAAGGTTTTCAATTTACTTTGTCCAGACCTATCAGAGGAATACACTGTCTGTGGCAGCTATAGTCTTACAAAATGTGTTTCTTAAATATAGTCTTACAAAATGTGTTTCTTGAAAGTTGAAATTATTTCTTGATCCATGGGCTGCAGAATGGATGTTGTATTAGCAGGCACAAAAGCTACATTCTTTTCCTTATACATCATCAGAACTCTCAGGTGACCAGGTGCATTGTTAATGAGCACTAATATTTTAAAAGGAATTTCCTTTTCTGAGCAGTAGGTCTCAACAATGGACTTAAAATATTTAGTAAACCATGATGTTAATAGCCATGTTGTCAACCAGTCTTTGTTGTTCCATTTATAGAGCACAGGAAGAATAGATTTAGCGTAATTCTTAAGGGCCCTAGGATTTTTGAGATAGTAAATGAGCATTGGCTTCAACTTAAAGTCACCAGCTGCATTAGCCCCTAAGCAGAGCGGGTTTGTCCTTTGAAGCTTTGAGGCCAGACATTGACTTCTCCTCTCCAGCTATGAAAGTCATAGATAATATCTTCCAATAAAAGGCTATTTCATCTACATGGAAGTCTGTTCTTCAGTGCAGCTACCTTCATCAGTTATCTTAGCTACATCTTCTGGATAACTTGCTGCAGTTTCTACATCAGCACTTGCTATTTCACATTGCACTTTTATGTTATGGAAATAGCTCGTTTTCTTAAATTTCATGAACCAACTTCTATTAGCTTTGAACTTTTCTTCTGCATCTTTTTCATCTCTCTCAGCCTCCATGGAATTGAAAAGAGCCTCAGTCTTGCTCAGGATTAGATGTTGGCTTAAGGAAATGTTACAGCTGGTTTGATCTTCTATCCAAACCACTAAAATTTTCTCCATATTAGCAATATAGTTAACTTTCTATCATTTGTGTGTTCACTGGAGTAGCACTTTTAATTTCCTTCAAGAACTTTTCCTTTGCATTCACAACTTGGCTAACTCTTTGGTGCAAGAGGCCTACATAATAGCCTAGCTAGGCTTTCAACATGTCTTTCTCACTAAGCTTAATCATTTCTAGCTTTTGATTTAAAGGGAGAGATGTGTGCCCTTTCACTTGAATACTTAGAGGCCATTGTAGGGTTATTAATTCATTATTAATTGGTGTAATTTCTATATTGTTCTATCTCAGGGTATAGGAAGGCCCAAGGAGAGTAAGAGAGATGGGGAAACAACTGGTTGATGGAGCATTCAGAACACACACAATATTTATTGATTAAATTGGTCATCTTATATGGCTGCAGTGTGTGGTGCCCCAAAACAATTACAATAGTAACATTAAAGATAACCAATTACCCTAACAGATATTCTTTTTTTTTAATTTCAGCATATTATGGGGGTACAAATGATTAGGTTACGTATGATGCCCCTGCTCTCCCTCCCCCCCAAGTCCGAGCTTCAAGTGTGTCCATTCTCCCAGAGGTGCGCATCACACTCATTGCATAACAGATATTCTAATAATTAAAAAGTTTGAAATGTTGAAAGAATTACCAACATTTGACATGGAGACACAAAGCAAGCACATACACATACTGTTGGAAAAGTGACACCAATAGACTTGCTTGATGTAAGGTTGCCACAAACTTTCAATTTTTTAAAAAACGCAATGTCTGTGAAGCCAAGAAAGTGAAATGTAAGAAAAGGAGGTATGCCTGTAAAAAATGTAGAGAGACATCGATGTCAATATTGTCACTTAGATATAACTAGATATATAGGAAGAGACATCTATCTCTGCAAACACACATTTGATGTGGGCATATATCTACACACAGGAATATATGTAAGAATGGACCAAAATAAAACAAGAATATGTCATTTGTATAAGCCTCCAAGAATCTGAAAAGGAACAAGTTGCTGTCTCTGCCCCATTGTCAATTCTGCGGTTCTTCCTGGTAAGTAACTGCCTCCAGCAGGAGGGTATAAACCATAAATCCCATGAGCACATGGCATTAGGGCTACTACTTACTGAGGGAGAGGAGCGACTCCAAGTAACATGGGTGAGAGGCCTGCAACACAGATCTGAACACAGTGCACTTTTACCAGCAATTGTTCCCCACAATTTCATGCATTCATTTATGCTAAAATGCTCCAGCGTGTTTTGGCTTATGAACTGATAGCCTCCGTCACTTCATGTCTTTATGATTTTTAGAGTAAACCACACTTGATACATGGGAAAAATTGGTAGAGCTAGGAAATGTACCACTTTGTTAGGCAAACAAGGAAAGATAACTCAAAATGATGGTCTTTCAAATCTGTGATTGCTGCTTTGTCTCTGGAGAAGTGAAATGTTTTTAAATCACACGTAAGAGCCACCAAATTATCTGCACTGTAGAGCATAGCTCTTCACATCTAACCGTAAGTAAAAAAGTGCCAGTCTTATGTTTCCATAGAGAGTGTCAATTAGCAAATGAATTTCAAGGCACTTAAGGTATAAGTCCAAAAGTTTATTTACAAAGTATGTGAGTTTTTTTTTTTTAAATAAAGCTGAAAGGATATTTCTAAATAGCAATCTAACCTCAAAAAACTTTCCCTGACCACAGACAAATCCAGATCATCTTAACTATCTTTGGAGAAAGGCTTTTAAAACCACTAACTCCCACAATGCTGTAAAACATCAGAAACAAATAATATTATAGTGTCCAACTTACCCTTAAATAGAAAGGAAGATTTCTGTCTTAACATATTTCAAATGCCCATTGACTCAAATGAAAAGGGCCTTTTTAGTTGTGCTATTGTGGAAGCAATCCCTCAGCCTCAATTCATTCTTAAGCAGTCTGCTCTTAAATGCTTTTACATTATGCTACCTTCTTTCAATATGGTCTATTTATAATAGAAACAGAGCATGGTAACTAATTCTTGAGTCTTTCTCAGACACAAAACATTCTCTCTACACAGCTTCCCTCACACTTGATACTACATCATACCGCCTTCATTAACGACGGGCCACACCTAACACTTTCCCATAGCCTGCAATTTCACTCTAATTACTGTTACTTTACACTGCTATGAATGGAACAGCTAAAATTTATATGCATACTAGACACCACTTCCTACACATCCATTCATCAGAAAGGTCTTCAGAGTTGTTAAAAAAGAGTAAAATGAATAACTATTGATCATGTAAAAAACTCCATTATGTAGGTCACTAATAAAAGAAAAATTCTAGGAGATAAATGCAATCCAAAGAAAAACATTCACTAAATGAATGGAAAGATGAGTAGTTCATAAAGATCTTGGAAACTCAGAGAAATATCCTTCAGCAATTAGGATATATAGAAGCAAAGGCTGAATAATTCATGGGGAAAGAAAAACTGTAAATTCTAAATTTAAAAAAGGTATGTTTAAGCGCAAGTACCAAGGGAAATAAAATGATTTGTGGCACATCAAAATGAAAGAGGAATTTCTAAATAATGCTTTATTTATAAAATTGACTAGATTTTAAAATACAACAGTAGGAATCTAAGATATAAAAATTGTAAATATATGGAGAAAAAGTTTCTTGCGTAGAAAAATACTGCGTAATATTAATTCGGGATTTGAGGAAATCTTGGGAAGTACTGAAACCTGAGCCCTGTGAATGAAAATGTCACACAGCTAGCAAATGACAGAACCCAGATTCAAGGCCAGGGCTACATTCCATGCTCTTAACCATTCTACCATGTTGCTCTAATTCTTGGGTCCTGACAGAAAATAACTTGCAATATAGTAGGAAGAAAAGATATGGCTATTAATTTGGATTTATGAATAAAAGAGGAATAATAGCTTGAGACTTTTAAGGTTTTGAGACTGAATGGCTGGGAGAATTATAATGCCTTTAAGGGATAATAGAAAAACAGAAGTGACTTGAATAAAACAACAAACTGCTTTTTCCCCCAACTTTGTGTGGGCCTTCCACTTCCTTAAATGTTGGCCGTAACTCCTGTAGTCTCCATGCAAGATAGTAGAAGTTGTTATCTCTCTGGGAAATAAACTATCCCAAGAGAAAAAGACTCAAAGATTCTTACATCAGCTATTCCCCAATGAAATGCCCCAGCCAGATAACCTTATGGAAGAGACCACAGTCAACAAGCCCTGTTCACATGCTCAGAGCATCCTCGAATCCTTCTAGTGCCTCACTCTTAAACATTTGCAGATAATCAGGGCTATTTGGGCATATAAGGAATAGTCTTACATGAGAAATAAGGACCAAAATAATCAAAGAGCAAGTAGATGGAAGCACTTGAGGAAACAGATTTTAGGCAGGAAGAAAAGGGAAAACAAAATCTTCCAAAGAAAGAAAGTTTGATTAATATTCTTAAGAAGATAAAAGTATTACAGACATTAAATAAGAATAAGTAACTATTAAAAAGGAACACTCAGAGGAAAAAAGTTCTCTTGAAAATTAAAAATATGGTAACAAAAATAAAAACTCAAAGAAGTACAGAAGACAAAGAAATTGCTCAGAAAATAGAAAAAAAGAAATAGACGATAGGGTAGAAAAATAAGAAAACTAGAGTGTCAGTGCAGGAGGTGCACTATCTAAATAACTGGAGTTTTAGAAAAAAATTATAATAAAGGGACAGAAATCATTTACAAAATAATTCAGGAAAATTTTCAGAAGTGGAAGACATGAGCTTCCAAGTTGAAAGAAACCACTAAGCATTCACCATAAGGAATGTCATCAAATGCAAAGCAAGGCAAACCATCTATGAACTATCAGAATATGGAGAGTAAAGGGAGTTCTTACAAGCTTCCAGAAGAAAAAGACAAGGCAGCACTTAAAATGATTTTGGCTCAATAGTGAGACTGGAAGATAAAAGAAAGCAGAGTGATAGTGTCAAAATTCTAAAGGAAAATGACTTCCAACCTAGAATTTTGTACCAAAATATGACTCAAAGAAATAAAGACGTTTTCATACATGAATAGTCTCAAACACCATTTTCTTCATTGAATTTATTCTCAGAAAGCTTTTAGTGGATATGCTCCAACAAAATGAGGGAATAAATTGATGGAGAAAGACATGAGTACTGAAAACAGAAAATTGCACAGAAGGCAACCTGTCCAGATTGAAGGGGATTAGAAACAAGAGAGAGAGAGAGAGAGAGACGACACTAATAACACACCTGCTGTTCCCAACATATTGAGAAGAGAGTTCATCAACTGGAGGTGAGTTTGGAATAAAAAGAGCGACACACACTTACTGCTAAAAAATTAAGCAGAAGAAAAAGAAGGAAAAATCTAATTTGTGCAGGAAAGGAAAGCTTACCATACACACACACACACACACACACACACACACACACACATACAAAATAAAGCTCATATGTGAATACTGTTTATAGAGTCACGATAATATAAAGACTATATTGTATATTGATGTGATTCAAGAATAAGGAGACGGAAAGAACAAAGGTTTTAGTGTAAGACAAAAGGAAGGATAGAACAGAAAGAGTGGTAAATCCCATTTCAAGAGGTCATTGAGGAGCTGGTACCTAGAGCTAAATATTTGAGAAACAGAAATACAGAGATAATAATCTAGAAAGTCGTTGCTTCCGGAAGAAATTGAGAAAGTGAATGAGAACACCCTTAACAAACATGAACTACTTGATGTTTTATACTGTATACACCTATCTATCACAACTTGAAATAAAAACTTGAAAGCAAGAGGCATGCAAAAGGGAATTCACCATCAGGGAGAATGATGTTGACTTGTGTTTTCAAGGAAGGAAAAGATGAAATCTGAGGAATGGAAGAAAGGTGGCCACGCTGGCACAGAGCTACCAATCCCACTGCCAACATGCTAATCTAAGTTCTTTGCTGATATCTTCTGTTTGGGGGTTTTTGGTCAGTGACTCTTATTTTTCTCAGTTTTAATTTTTTCACTAGGCCAAATGTAGTTGCCAGCTACCTTATGAATCACTTTAACAGCATAACTTTACCACCAGTAATGTACCTCCACATGCTGCAATGGGAACCATGAACAGGCTCTAATGCACCCATTTAAACAATCTATTATTAAAATTCTCACTGAATTCCCTGCCCCCAACTACAGATAATGGCTAATGAATTGCTTGATTAAACTAATACCATTAATTAATGAAATTGAAGCCCAGTTCATTACTATTTGGACCTAATAAGCCTCAAACCAAAATCTTGAGGGAACAAAGTAACTCTAATATCTCAGGAGCTAGAGTGAGTATAATACGTGAACTTAATCTTTATTTTAAAATATCTGGAAAATTGAGAGTAATAGCATTATTTCAACAGAGCAATTTGTAAAACACAATAAAATGTTATTTGTTTGAGTACAAAAGAAATGCATGCTGTTACTTTCATCACCTCTTGCTGACTTTCGAAGGCAATGCTTTGAGGATGCAAGTCAGACACTCCTCTGCTCACTTAGAGATGGTTCCCAGCCCTGCCTGAGGCTTGGCTGGTCACAGGAGCCAGAAGAAGAACCTATGATCTGACTTCCAGCCGAGAGTTGATCCTCTGGATCAAAAAAAGGTCCTTCTCCCAATCTCCAACCAACATGCTTTCTTTATTCTTAAGAGTGTGCTGCAGTCGGGCGCGGTGGCTTACGCCTGTAATCCTAGCTCTCTGGGAGGCCGAGGCGGGTGGATTGTTTGAGCTCAGGAGTTCAAAACCAGCCTGAGCAAGAGCGAGACCTCGTCTCTATTAAAAATAGAAAGAAATTAATTGGACAACTAAAAATACATAGAAAAAACTAGCCGGGCATGGTGGCACATGCCTGCAGTCCCACCTACTCGGGAGGCTGAGGCAGAAGGATTGCTTGAGCCCAGGAGTTTGAGGTTGCTGTGAGGTAGGATGACACCACTGCACTCTAGCCGGGGCAACACAGTGAGACCCTGTCTGGAAAAAAAAAAAAAGTGTGCTGCAAATTCAGAAAACAGCAATATAGTAATAGTATGCTTGTGCAGAGGAGAACAGAGGTTACAAGAGATTGGGGAGGGGAGGGGGAAGGAGAAAGGGGAGAGGTTGATCAACAGAGCAAAGTTATGGTTTCACTGGAGGAATAAGTTCTGGTGTTCTATCACACAGTGGAATGACAATGGTTAACAGTAAGGTATTGTTATTACAAAATTGCCCAAAGAGAGGCTTTTGAATGTCCTTACCGCAAAGAAATGATAAATGCATGAGGTGATGGTCACAATAAATACCCTGATTTGAGTGTTATACAGCATATATGTATCAAAACATCAAATTGTACCCCACAAAAAAGTACAATTACAATGTGTCAATTAAAAAGATTAAATTTTTTGACTCTTTAAAAATAATCCATTTATTTTTTAAATTTTTTCATTTTTTTTATTTCAGCATATTACGAGAGTACAAATGTTTAGGTTACATATATTGCCTTTGCCCGTCCAAGTCAGAGCTTCAAGTGTGTCCATTCTCCAGATAGTGCACACCGCACCCATTAGGTGTGCGTATACCCATGCTCTCCCCCCAATCTTCCCAATTAACTACTTTTTTTAAATAAATAAAAATAAAAAGCTTGTGAAAGACATTTGTTTTATTTTATGAAAAAGCTGCTATCATATTAATAGAGTAGAATAAATATTAATAAAATCAATATAAGATAAAATAACAAATAACTATCATATGCAATGCTTTCATTCTCAGTAATATCATATTAGTACAAAGAAGAAAAAAACATAAAGTGGGTTCTATATTTCACTTCATTTATTTAGTAAAGTTATGAGAGTTTAAATATATGTCCAAAACTAAATATTCTCCAGTTTTATAACTATTGAGTGTTAGAATGACTTATTTATTTTCTGGATAATAAATCTTTATATTCAGAACTATATTACTTTAAAGAAATTTAGAATTATGTGTAAAGATAGAAAAGCACCAAAAAAAGCACATAAGCAACTGATTTAAGCACATTGGTGTCTTTCTGGGAAACTGTAATTCATGGTAAACTTCCTTAACTCTGAATAGTTTAATATTCTTTTCCATAGCACATGCTTTTTGAAATTAGAGAAATGAAAGCATGAGAAAAATAGAATAATATGATTAGCTATTTCAAAAGTAGCAGCATTGATCTTTTAAGCAATTAATATCCTCCCTTTCAACTTATACTATCATATTGTGATTTACAAAAACAACTCAAGCTCTAAATATTTAGAATGTGAAGCACATTTAGAAATTAAACCATAACACAAAACAGAAAATGTTTTAAAAATATATTCAAAGTGTGATCAAGGGGCACATTAAATAATAATTAATACTGTTAATTCCCCATATTTGGAATTGTCCCCCACACACATACACTCGTGCAGCTTTGATAAGTTTTTACTACTATTATTACACAATAGAAATCGTAAGAAACAAAATAATAATATCAATGAGAAGGAATTTCACAGAAAATGCTGATTACATTTGATATGGTTAAAAACCGGCTTTGAGTTATTATCTGCTTAGAGAAATGCTTGGAGAAAGAATGTCCTTGGGAACAATCATAAACAGAAAACTCTATAGACTGGATTTACAAAGAAATAAATATATACATAGTCTATAAAGGCAATGTCTTGAGCGCTATGCTGGCAATTTTCCAGGAGCCCTGGGAACATGCCTAATTTCCATCTAAATTTGCACACATCTTTATTGCAATCTCATACCCTGTGAAGATTTACTCACTCTTATGTCCTTTGGCACAAGGGGAGAAATGAGATTTTTCTTCTCTCTCTCTCTCTCTGGCTCTCTCTCTCTCACACACACACACAAAAAAAAATCAGCGATGTCCCTGTAAGATCCATCAGGAGTCTAAATTGCATTCCTTGAGATCTATCCTCGGCATCACTAATATTTAAAGAATGGAAAAACTGCAGTCACAGCTTTAGTTGTGGAACTTACTCTCAAATAATTTCCACGATGGGAATTGAGTTGTACAAATGAATCACTGAATGAGGCTACGCCCCATTGTAATCCTCTCTGTAACTCATTCCACCTGTGCATGAGAAACACATGTTGTCAAATAGTTTCATTATGAGGTTGCTAAATTTGACATCTCTTCAAAAGAACCACTTCCTGCATGTCCATTTGAAAGTCATTCCTCTGCCAATCATTACTACCTTCTCCCTTTCTACCACCTTCTTCCTCTAGGAGTAAAAACATACTCCATCCCAGAAAAACCCTCCCAGATGAATTCCCATTGAGTTACTGCCTTCTACCATCACGTGTACTGCCAAGTTTTTTGAAAAATAATTTAGAATTTCTTTCCCTACTTCTTTGACTCATCTCAATTCTTGTCATCTGTTTCTGCCCCCGTAAGTTATGGGAATTTATAATACTACTTAAATGTCAACAAAAACCAATGAGTCCTCAAATCCAAGGGTGTCTTTCAACCTCTGTGAATGATAATGATGGTAGTGATAATAGCAATCATTCTGATAGCTGATTTTACTAAGCACAAACTATATGCCTGGCACTGTGCTAAGCATTTTGCATGTGTTAGTTAACATATTCATCCTCCAACAACCTCTTCTTTAACAACAGCTTTTTAACAGCAACTTGAAGAAATTGCAAGTTCAGGAAATTGACTGATTTTCCCAAAGTTGTCCGGCTGGTAAGAATTGACCACCTTGTAGCATTTTGTATATTTCCTATTTTCATGAACAGCCTGTCATTCCTTCCTTGATGTGTTCTCACGTCTTGCCCTGTCCTACCTGGCTTTCCTCCTGCTCCGGGAGATACTGTATCCTTCTGTTAATTACATTGGTCCATGTATCCTCCTCATGCAGTTTCATCCTCTCTATGACATTATCCATTCAAACCATTTCAGTTATCTCCTCCCAAGGATGAATTTCAGGTTTAGGTTTCTGGCCAAGACTTTCCTTCTAATTTAGGGCCCTTGTGGGGAGGGCCCTATAGCCCTACCTTTTCTCTCTCTGTCCACAGACCTCTCCCCTTCTCACAGCATTCCCAGCAAGCTAATCAATCTCGCAAACACATCGAATCTCCTTTTACACTATTTTTAAAATTTTCCTCCCCATCCTTTCCACTTCCAGTTGTCCAAGTCAAGAATCGCGTTACTTCTGCCTCATTAATTTCATTTCTCTTGCAATAAGGGAAAACTTAATAACACAGAAGTCAGAGTCAGAAAACCACAGCTCAAGCACTTACTGTGTGTCCTTGAGCCAACTTCCTATGCCTCTTCCTCAGCCTCAGTTTTCCTCTCAGTAAAGTGGAAATAATAGCATTGTTCTGAAGATGAAAAGGAATCACAGGTGTAGAACAACACCATAATAATCATTTAGTTTTAACGAAGTGATGATTATATTATTAACCTGAGTTTTTGATCCCAGATTCTTCCCCCCTCACTTGCCACAAATCAGTCCCTGTTCAAAATCTTTTTATGACTTTTGTTTATGACTCAGTTCCCTTAAGCTTCTGTGAGTTTATTCCACACCTTCTTTTCTAGATCTTCTTTCATTATTTCTCTCTCATTTCTCCATCCTACCAACCATACTCCAGTACCCCTACAGCTCCTCTGATGTGACTCCCTTACCCCCTTGCCTTTTCTTAAATAGTTCTCTCTCATCAATAGTTATCTTAATAAACTTTTACCCTAATATTCACAAATCAAAATTGAATCCATTCTGTAGGATAGAAATAAAATTTCAAACAATCAAAATTATCGTTTCCTGAAACCAACCAATTCAAATTAATTTTTCCCTCTTCTATATCTACATATCAGCCCAAACCTCGTTAATGTGTTCTTTAAAATCTGCCCTTTGTTAATGTTAGGCAGTCACATGTCTGTCTGTCCACAGACAGGAGGACTCAGACATTGTTGGTGCTCTCTGTCCTCCCACTTCACCTATCTGGTGCTTTCCACGGAGTAAACACTCAATAAGTATTAGACAAATTGAAATGAACTAAATATTTCAGACTTAGAGTCCTGTATAAGTAATGACATGGAGGAAATTTTAGTTTTTGTTTTTGTTTTGTTTTTCTGAGACAGAGTCTCACTCTGTTGCCCGGGCTAGATAGCTCACAGCAATCTCAAACTCCTGGGCTTAAGCAATCCTTCTGCCTCAGTCTCCCAAGTAGCTGGGACTACGGGCATGCGCCACCATGCCCGGCTAATTTTTTCTATATATATTTTTAGTCGTCCAGCTAATTTCTTTCTATTTTTAGTAGAGACGGGGTCTCTTTCTTGTTCAGGCTGGTCTTGAACTCCTGACCTCAAGGGATCCTCCCGCCTCAGCCTCCCAGAGTGCTAGGATTACAGGCGTGAGTCACCGCGCCCGGCCTCAGTTTTTTTAATATCAGAGTCTCCTCCCAAGAAAAGCCAGGTCTTTGTGGAAGGAAGAGTCCCACAATACTTTGCAGAGCTGCTTGGGATGAGGTGTCCATAAGAGAAGTATGAGACCCTCATGGGACCATATGTGGAGAAATAATAATCTTAAGACGGGAAAGGTTCAACTCATTGTAGGCTCTGTGAGGGACAGGGGCAAGTGAACTTGAAGAAAGACCTGAATTTTTTATGACAAGATAGTAGATTTGAGAGAAAGGGGGTTCAGTACTGAGAGGAGAGCAGGAAGCTATCTTTCTGGGAAGAACAGAGATGTCAAATGAGCATTTTTTTTCAAATGTTGCCTGATGCTGTCAGATAGAAATCATCTTTCCAACCTCCCCATGAAATCATCGTAAAATTCCGTATTGCTTTCCCCAAAGCTCTGTAGAGTTTAAGTTGGTTTAGGAGGGTTATGGTGATGGACTGAAACCTCCTTCAAAATGGGCACACAACCAAAACTGAATGGTTCAGCCACATCTGGATAATATTTATATAATATCCTGTCAATATCCCCATTTCCAGGGTATGTGGATATAATAATCTGGTGTAATGATAACCATGGTACCTTTCTCACTTTATGCTTCAAATCTTGTATTTCCCCAAGCATCATAACCAATCATCCAAATATTTATGGTGAGCCAGCAAAAGATAGTATACTATTAAGTAGAAAAATAATAATGATTATAACAATACCTAATTTTTTTACCAATAACATCTGCTATGTACAATATACTATCATAGGTTTATTATCTCATTTAATTCTACCTACAACCGAGTACTACTAGTATTTCCATGTTACAGCCTTAGTTAAAGGCTTAGAGAAATTGAGGAACTTGCCCAAAGTCCCAAAGCCCCTGAGAACAGGGCCAGGGATTAAGTCTATTTTCACCTACTTTAATACAGATGTTCTTAATCACAGTATTTACTGCTATTAAGGGATCCAAAGTTATATAATGTATAAACCTTACCACCAAAATGCTCACAATTGATTTGAGCAGATTAAGCAAATTCTAAAAGATAACTCAAAGACAATGGTTGGAATTTGAGTTTCTAATTTCTTTTTCCAAGATAGAAATGAAAAAGACACTTGAAGTTAAAATATTCTGATTGCCTCGCAATCCAAATTCAGCAAGTATTTTCAACCAATCATGGTGGTCCTGACCATGTTTAGATAAGAGAAATACCAAGTTGAACACTGTGCTAAATGGCACCCAAAAACCTAATAGATTGGTTATTTGGTAAACCATGAAAGGAGTTTGTAAATATTTCTGAAGGATATTCTTTATCTGCTCATCTGTTGATGGACACTTAGGATGATTTCATATCTTGGCTATTGGGAAAAGTGCTGCAACAAACATGGGGATGTCTGCATCTCTTTGACAAACTAATGGCAATACTTTTGGGTAAATACCCAGAAATGGGATTGCTGGATCATATGGTAATTCTAATTTTGGTTTTATGAGAAGATTCGATATTGTTTTCCATATGGCTGTACCAATTTATATTCCCACCAATAGTATAGAAGGGTTCTCTTTTCTCCACATCCTTGCCAACATTTATCTTTCATCTTTTTGATAAAAGCCATTCTGACCATTCTGACATATATACACAATGGAATACTCTTCAGCCTTTAAAAAGAAGGAAATTCTGTTATTTTTGACAACATGGATGGAACTGTAGAACATTATGCAATGTAAAATAAGTCAGGCGTAGGAAGACAAACGTCCCATGTTCTCACTTGCATGTGGAATCTAAAACAATCAAACTCATAGAAGCAGAGGGTTGAATGACGGTTGCAGAGATGAAAAGGTAGGGAGATGAGTAAATAATGGTCAAAAGGAACAAAATCTTAGAACAGAAGAATGTGGGTTTTTTTCTTTTGTTGAGTTCTGTTGCACAGGCTGGTGAATATAGTTAATAGTAGAATATTCCTCTATGTTTCAAAATTGCTAAGAAAGCAAATTTCAAATATCCTCGCCACAAAAAATATTAAGTATTTGAGGTGATAGATATGTTAACTAACTTGATATAATTATTCCACATCATATTTATAAATTATAACATCATTTTGTGCCCCATAAATTTAAACAATTATGAATAGTCAATTTACAATTAAAAAGTAAAGAAACCTCTTTGAGTCTTTAAAAAATGTCTACCACGTTTTCTTAGCTTTCTGGTAGCCTTTTAACAGGTATCTTACTTGATTTGGAATACTTTTTTTTTTTTTTTGCAAATGCCCAGAAGTAAAAACTGTAGTCTAATATAATTTTTAATTTCCTCTGCTATTCTAGGTTAAATGGTTATTATATTTTCAAAATTTCATTTTGAGATAGTCCTAACTTGCAAACCAGTAAATTGTGGTGTTTCTACATTATGAATTTCCTAGGAAAACATCATAATTATATTTCTTTTCCTACTAAGAAACATCACAGTGTGTCCTGGGGAATCATTTAGATGACAAGAAATCCCCAGGAATTATGCAGAAGTGAAGTTAAAGTTGATGTTGTTCAAACATGAGGAAACCAGAAATTTTGACTGGGAATTAGAGCAAGAATTGTTCTCTGAACAAAGAAACTTTAAATTATATAAATAAACTTTAATTTAAATAAATATCAGATTTTTACAAGAACACAAAACAAGAAATTTAAAGTTGATGTAGTCATTAAATATTACTTCAGAAATAAAACAAAGACTGATAAAGGAATGTCAGCTGTATATTAAATTTAAAAACAGTGTCCTCTAGTCAGTATTTACCAATGTTAATTGCATAATAACATTTAAATCTATGTGATAGACATAAGAAAATTTACACGTTTGTACCTTTCCCCTTGATTCCATAAGTAAATATGACTTTCAACAGAAAGAAACAAAGGTACTGGAATATAATATTGGAGGATGCAATCCTTTAAATGAGAAATCTTAGTGGTTTATATTAGGTTCCCAATATGTTGATTTGATAGATAATTACATGATTAGGTAGGCTTTTGTTGGTTTTTTTTAGTCCTCTCTTATGTACCCAATAGACAAGAGTGCCTTCTTTGGAGGTTAGGATACAAATTACCCAATTAAGTTGTCCACTCTGTGTAATAAAATCACATATATAAAATCTATGCAGTACATAAATGGTTATCCTAAATATTCCATTGCTTTATTATTTATAAAAGAAAAAATAAAGTGACATTTGGGCAGTTATTCTGTTAAATTTTGTTTTTTATTCTTAATTTTAATGTAATTTAATTTATAAATACATTTGTATGTGGAAGACATGCAATATTTGTGGTACATGTGTGTATGTGTGATAAGAATGCTTGTATGGGTATGAAGAATTGAGAAAAAATTATTTGCTTCATGTTAACATGAAAACTAACTTTCCTCATTTATATGAAATATAAAATCAAATAATTAATAAAGGTAAAATTTTTATTGTAACATGCTTCTGAAAAACAGTTTAGTTCTTTGCCTCAGACTGTCACCCCAGTCTTATCATCATATCTTTATTTATTTCCTATTCCAAATATGTATCAGATATGTAAATTTTAACTTTCGGACAAGCATATTCACATTGTTCTTCTTGGTGAAGTACTTTGTGCCTACAATTCTGTCATAAACTCATCAATTGGACCATAAATGATCGCCTTACGGTTGTTAATTCCCAATAGATGTACACCTGCTACACAGCAGGCTCTGTCCTGGGTTCTGAGGACATAGCAGTGTTCCAAACAGATAAAAATGCTGCCTCCTGCATCACAATTGGCGATTGTTTCCTCTGAGTTGGTAAAATAAGAAAGCCAAACTGAACCCTCATTCCCAGTTACTAGGTCAGTTGTAAATGAGTCACCATAAAGCAGACTTTAAGCTTTTCAAGGTCATTGAAGGACTTCTCTTCATTCTGAAATGTATGAGAAAGATATTAAGAAAACACTTGCTTTCTTTGGGTGACTTGAAGGCAATAGATCCCTGGTATGGGAGTGGAGTGAAGGACAGGAGGAGCTCAAGGTCGTCTAAGTAAGAGAGCCTGACCCCAGTTACTCAGGACTGAGAGTGACAGAAATTTGTCTGGGAGCCAACTTTATAGACAGAAAGCGATGCCAGTAACCACAGCGGTGACATCACCAGGAACAAGGTAGAAGTTTGCGTAGATTTGAGTTAGAACTTCTATGAGATAGCCTTCCGGATTATGGAAAGAACTGACTCTGATAAAATATATATGGAAAACCACAAACTCTTTGTGTTCCAGCCCCCCACAGTATGGAGTTTTGCCTTGGCAGAAAAGGCTGCATACATCCTTGTGAAGTAGTATAGCTCTAGCTCTGCACCCTACCACGCAACCCCACTGGGAGCTGTGCAGGAGTCTAGAGAAACAGGGGCCCCATCAAAAGGCAGGGAGAAGCCTTAGAATTTCCAGTTCTCTCAACAATAGACTTCAGGAAGCAGAACACCTAAAGTCCATCACTTTCATATTAGCCAGGCTGCTAGGGTCCTTGAACAATTTAGTAGGTGGAAGGAGACCTCTCTCCCTACAGTAGGCTTCCTGCTAATAAGCCCTGCCCGAAGGTGGAGTGATATACTGAAATAAGGAAATTATTATCAAACTTGTACTTTGGGATATTGAAAAAGTAAATTCAGGTTGCATTAAACTAATATCTAATTAGTATTTTTTTTATTTGTTTGACAAATATGTCCTTATGTTAAGGAAGACAAAGGTTAAAAAAAAGATGCTTGAACTTTGAATCTGCAAGGATTCACCTAATTCATCTGAAAAAAGCATCCAATTTTAAATGAAAGAAGGTTTATAACAACTCCTCTTCCTGACCCTATAAGTATAAGCCAAGACAGCAAAGAAACCATGTGCTGCTTCTGGGCTCTCAACTTTGTGCTGCCTTTTAAAACTACTCCCTCCTGTGCTATCCTCAGAGGCGATAAAGAAGAGCTGTTTATTACCAGACTTTTCCCAACCTCCATATTCTTATTCTCTTGGGTCCACGTACTTGAAGACCGTGATTGTGTCTTAACTGAAATAAATCTTACATGGAATTTCAAAATTCAATAAGGAAACTAAAACACCACCACACCACATCAGCACAATTTTTTGATAGAGTGACCAAAACAAGTTTTGCCTCTGAGAACCTCTAAATGCCATATGGCTTAGAGAATCTAAGACAGCAAACTCATTAACCCAGCCTTCATGGTCCTGCATGTTAGGATCCTACCCACTTGTGCCCCACTTCCCCCCATACCCTTGACTTTGACACTTTTGTCTTCCTTCAGGCCCTTATGTATACCGTGTTGCTTTATGCCACAAGGACATTCTTCACTCTGCCATCTCTGTGGAGGAACTTCTTCCTTCACCTTTTCACTGGTTAAATCTTCCAGCTCTCAATCCAGGGATCATTTGATCTATCTCATCTAGAGATGGATCAAACATCCTATTCCGTGTTTTTTTTTTTTTCTTTGTTTGTTTTCCAGAGAGAGTCTTGCTCTGTCACCCTGGATAGAGTACAGTGGCATAATCATAGTTCACTGCAAACCTAAACTCCTGGGGTGAATGATCCTCCTGCCTCAGCCTCCTGAGCAGCTGGGACTTCAGGCATGCCCCATGATGCCTGGCTAATTTTTCTATTTTTTGTAGAGACAGGATCTCACTCTTACTCAGGCTGGTCTCGAATTCCTGAACTCAAGCTATCCTCCTGCCTCACCTCCCAGAGTGCTAGGATTACAGGCCTGAGCCACTGCACACTAGCCTAATACACGTTCTTATGGTAGAAGACCCTCCTGTAGCAGCTCCTACCGTGCATTGCGATTATTTGTTAATGTCTGTCTCTCCTCAAGATGGTAAGTTACAATAGAGCTGCTAACATTCTTGATTTCTTGTTCGTCATTGTACATTCATGCCTAGCTCATTGCAGACATTTAACTAATACTTATTCAATAACTTAGTGAAGGAGAGGAAGGTTTCAATAACCTGTAATGTCAAATATGTTAAAATCAAATGTGAAATGAATGAATGCAAATTCCAAGAGTTATATTCATACACCAACTACGCAAGTGCAGAATGGGGAGCATGAAGCTTAAGGGCAGGCAGCTCATAAAGTGCATTTCAGTGTTTTAGTTAGTTACTATTTCCTTGTGAGTCTAGAACATAACATGACTGCCTGAAGACAGAATCACTCACAGTGCCCCAAATCACCACAGTGTTTCTCCCACTATTCTCCAAATTAATCAAACTGTATTAATAAAACTGTGAAATACTAGTTTTATTTATAGGAACTCCAATACATTGGAGCACATTTAGAGAATAGAAATCAGGATAGGGAAGTTGTGAAACCAGTACAGTCACTGAAAAGAGCTATACTGTATTTATTTATTCATTCATTCACTCATTCAATTCATTCAGTGAGTATCGTACCAGGCACGAACCACGGCACTTGGGTACATTGGCAAATAAAATAGCTCCTGCTTCATGTACTGTACATTCTTTAAGAAATAACAGACAGTAAATATAATAAGCAAGTAAACTATTCAGTATGTTAGAAAGTGACAACCACTATGGGAAAAAAATTGAACAATTAGAGGGAGTTTGGGATGGTCGGGGAGAAAGAGGAAGGGGTGAAAGGTTAATACTGTGATGAGGGGTGACCATATTAAAAGGTGATAACTGATCCACAATGGGAAGAAATAAGGGAGTCAATTAAGAGGACATCTGGGAAAGAATGTTCTAGAAGGAGAAAACACATGAGCAAATGCCCTAGTACAGGACAGAGATTTCATGGTATGTCGGTGGGGCAAAAAGGGAGCCCATGTGGTGAGGCAGAGTGAGTCAGGGAAGGGAGCATGGGAGAGGCTGTCTGAGTGGCAGGAGGCAGATCCTGGAAGGCCTTGTAGGCCATTGCAAAAAATTCTGGTGTTTACTCTAAAATGAGTAAACAGATGAGACTGGATTAAAATCTATACCTTACATTGACCCAAAGAAAGGAAATTATAAATTGCAAAATTTGACTGTATTTTAATAATATTACTAAGAATTAACATCAATCGAAAAATAGGATGGACTAACTCATTATGGACAAATTATTTTTAATTCATAACTTTATGAAATGGGCCCTCAATGTACATCCTTAAGTCATGTCCATTTTCTTTACAGAAAAATGGAGGCAGCAGATGAAAAACACAAATGAAATGAGATTTCAAGACCACATAAATCCTTTTTATTTTTTCATTTCATTATATTCTAATGCATAATTCTTATGGTGAACCTCATGGTCAATCAAAACTTAGAGAAAAAGTTCCCAAATAACAGAATTTTAGTGTAGTTAGCATGTTATAAATAATATATAATATATTTTAAATATTATGTTAAAATATATAATTATCATATTATACTTATAATTCATAAGTACAACATATCAACTATAGATTACATAAATATCCAAAACTATAAAGTAATATTAATGTATAACATAATATTTTAAATATTAAATCACAAATATTGTGATTGCATGTCATTCGAAACCAATCAAGATTTGCTTTTTACCATTTTTAATCTTCCAGCAGCATTTCCTGTTAAATAATGAAAGCTGTAGGATTTCCAGAGCAAGTATTCATTTCTCACTTTGGGAATTTTAAAATGTAAAATTTTTTAGATTTATCTTTTGAAAATTTTAAAAATTATTTTTAAGTGCCACATAGTTACTATTTGCTTTCCTATTTAAAAATATCTAGGAGAATTTTAGCTGACAAAATGCAGCTATTCTGACTTCCTAATATAAAGCTACTCCTCGTATTTCAGCAGTATATCCCTCCTGCAAATTTTTTATAAGGAAAAAATAAAACAAGCAAAGAAACACATACACAACACACTCACACACACACACTTCCTTCTATAAATGTCTCCGTTACCCAATAGACGTCACTAAACAGCAAACCTAAATGATTAGACCAACTCACCCAGCTCACCCGTCAATTTAGAAAGAGGAGATCTTCAAAGTGAAGTAAGAGGACAGATTGAAGAACGAGGAGGGGGGTAATGTTTTCTGGAAGTAGCTCTTAGAAATCCTGTTCACAGCCTGGAACTGCATAAATTTTCTCTGCATATGTTATTGCTACCTTGGGGGCCATGATAGCATATGCATTTTGGGTTTTTCAAAAAATAGATATATGTACATGAATATGTGTGTTTAATGCATAAATATTTTGATGACTTGCCTTTCATGGGACTCTGTAGTCCCTTCAGACTTTACTATAGTATGTACAGTAAATAAACAGTAATCTATTGAGAATGTATATATTTTTTCAGAAAATGCAAAGTAGGGTTGAAGGGGGCTGAATATTATTGCCCCATGTAGAATATCTCAGAAGTGAAAAATTATTAAGTCAAATAAACTCAGCAAGACAATCCAGACATTTGATGGCAACACTGCATCCAGCAAAAGAATCAAAATGAATATATAAACTGGAACACAGAATGTTGGAAAAGCAAGAAAATCACACTTGTATATTAGTGTAACAGCTGAAAAAGTTGAAAAAGCAAACTAACATATCATTAAAACTCATTACATAATATGATTCGAAGATAATATACCTCTGGGCGAGTGGTATAAAACCAGCAAGTTCACTTTCTTGAACACCTGCAGGTTATTGCTGTGAAAATATTATTTGACTATATGTCCAGTCCTTGATGTACTTTGTTTTTCAAAAAAGATGTATGTTCAATGTACGTAGTCTTACTGTTCTTTGTATACATGACAGAACAGTATGATAAAAGCAAATGATTGTAATATATTTTGTTTCCCAGTAAGTTCCCTCAAACACAAACTGACAAATCTAATATGAATCCCCAGAAATTCAGTTACTTCTAAGCTTCAGTACTCTGGAATACATAAAACAAATATATGATCAATGAAATGAAATATGACAAAATGTTTCATATTGATGTTTTCTTCTTTCAAAAATGTATTTTTTGGTTAATACTCTAAGTCACTTTTTCCATACATTTTCTTTTTCACAATGTATAGCTTTCCTAGTTCTGATTTCAAGTTCAGGGAGCCTGGGGAGAAGTGGGAGATTTCTTCAAACCAGGGCTGTTCCTCAGCCTTTCACATGAGAAAATTGTTAGGAGCATTAAAGTATTCCTGACTATGCCGCATTCCTTTGTTCAGAGTGAGTTTTGGGAACACATCCTTTTCTCATTATATTTCCATAAAATATATTTGATCTATTCTATTCTTAGAATACCTCTGATGTGGTCTGTGAGTGGAGCACAGTATAAAAATATTTCTTTTTTATACGAGACAAAATGTTTCCATTTCTTAGACACATAAAAAAATCACTATATAGCACTCTAAGAAAGTAAAACTTATCCGATACATTCTTGTAGGGCTCAAAACAGACCACAAAGACCCCCTCCTCTTCCCATTGTAGTGCAGAATCTCACCCAAGGCACGGAGTCCTCCGCAGAACAAAAGGAAATCAGGAAGAGAGAAGGCGGCAGGGAGGACTGGCAACCATCCTGGATAATAGGACTAAGAAAGCAAGTTTATATTTAGAAGAAATGAGAGAAGTTAACCCTCTTCCTCTAAGACTAAATGAGTTCTACTAAATCTATACTGGGAACTAAAACGTGATCAAAAATGTTAAGAGTTTAATGTTAATAGTTAATGTTTTCAGCTGGTGGTGAATAGTTGAAATGTTTGCCTGGTTAATTCAATTTAGAAACCACTAAAAGCCAAACCAGTCTTTCTTGCAACTTTCTACCACACTCCCTGGGACACAGTACCAGGCCACACATTCACAACTCGGCCTGGTCAGGGTTGTTGATCGTTCCAATAACAAGCAATTTTTTTGAGAATATGTTCTGCAGAATATTTGTCTTTGGTATTCCTTTCTGAGAGAACAACTACTTAAATCTAAATTGTCAGGGTCCATTGAAACTAAAAATTAATCCTGAATGATTGCACCCACAAACTTACTCCAAAGTCAAATGCATGGAAGAAATCTACCATTAATTTTCTTTAATTACTTATGTGATTGCACATCTATAATTTTGATAGCCAGTGTATGCTCTTTGAGGGCAAGAATTTGGTTTATCTAACTTACCATACTATCCATCATGTCTAGAACAGCACATAATACACAGTAGATGCTCAATAAAATATTTGCCAAAAATGCAAATAAATGAATAAATTGGGAAACTGGACCTCATTCCCTGTTGCCTTTTTCCCCTTATTGCTGAAAGGCAAATATACAAAGTGACAATAATTAGCCCAGTTAAAACTGAGAATTTGCTGATTATCCAAAAAGATCTACCCTTCCCAGATGAGACAGTTGTCTATATATTTGGGAAAAAATTGCTCCTTACAATAGATAGTATCATAGTTACAGATTTGTCTGAATTCTTCTTATAAGAGATAAGTGCAATGTTCCAAAATTCTAACTATTTCTGTATCATTTTAAGCTTCCATACAGCTCCCACAGTGTCAGAGATTTAACACCACAAGAATTATCAATATTGATATTGGACCAAAATAAGCAGACATATGTACAGTCAGTTCTGTTCTAATGGGATATAAGCAAAATCATGCAATAAAAACAATAGGGCTTATGGGAAAAAATGGTGCTGGGATGCAACACACAAAAACTTTGTCAGTGACAAAGTGGAAAAAAAAAAACGAAAGAAACCCAATAAAAACAGTAACATAGTTTTACATATGATAAATGGTTCAGAAAAACATAAATGCTGCAGTATATATCACTTTACCTTGAAAAAAACCTGAAGTTTGCTTGTGGAAGTAAGCCTCCGAAGGGTAAAAGCTCTTGAGTTACTGAAAAGAGATGGAAGGAGGGCTATATGAAATTATATAGGAAGTAGTAATACCAGATGTAGATGGGTTTGGCTCATAACAATACAGTGAACAAGGCAGCCGGTAGGTGTTTGAGATATGTGTACGTGTGCATTTCCAAGCAGCGTAGTTCTACTGAGTACAGTTTTCTCTGTTCAACTTGGATTTCTTACAGACACAATTGTGCTTTTAAGCAAGTACAAAATTTATGGTATGCAAATTTTTCCCTAATATATAGGTCACATTGGAACAAATTCATGTTTTCAAAATGAGTGTTATAGCAGCACTGTCTCTATCATCTTCTAACAGGATGAAAGAGAAACTACAACATAAATCTCAGCCTAATCAATACAGGATCATCCTAGCGCAGTTTGCATTTGACTGTTAACCCTAAATAAAATCTGTTTATTTAAATTTTAAATTTCTAAGAGCAACAACTATTCAGCAGCACATCCATGAGCCCTTTCTCCAACCACATTTAATATAATAGCATTCAATAAATGTTTGGTGAAAATGCCAGAAGAACCATTGGTATATACCATTCCAATTATATAGCCTTTGATTGCTAAGGTAGCAGGGGCTAAAGTGCAGAACAGCATAAAACAAAGACATTCTAAGGCCATTGTGGTTTTAAATGGAGTTTGGCTCTTGAGACTCAAAATTGATATACACATATATGCATCTAATAATTTATACCACAGCTATGCAGCTAATAAAAGATAAGTGATATTAAATTTCCATGGTCTTACATAATATTGAAATTTGCTAAATCTTAATTTTGAGGTTCTATTGAAAGTTGATTAATGTAGCCCAATATTTTTACTTCTCTACTTGCTATGAATTAAATATAATCACCATTGAAAATCATACCCAGTGTATTGTTTCAAAACCTGCTCTTCCTATTTTAGTTAATTATGTCATTCTTTATTGTTATTCAAAAAATAAAAATCGTGCTCCCTCTTTCTTCTTCCTTTACCACTGTTTGTTCCATTTTCACTAAAGATGTATTCACTAATCTAAATGGAAAGCTTTTACCTGCTCCACCATGACCAGGCCAACAAAGAGAAAGGTGCTATCTAATTGAGAGAAAATAAATTTTATGTAGACACATACAAAGAAAACGTCAGTTGATGACACTATTCGGAGACCTCAAATTAAAGAAAGTGAAAGAACAATAGAAAATACTTTTGAAATCAATTCACACAAACATCATTTAAATAGATTATTAAATCTGCAAGTGTACACAAATTTCAAATGAGGTCACAGAAGGTCAGTAAAATTACTGATGTTTTCTTTTTTCCTTATATCAAGAGATTTTTTTCCTAGATAAATGTGACATTTCGTCTTCGAGGATTAGGGGTAAGACTGTACATATCTCTGTGCCACTCAGGACTTAGCAAATTCTGTTCAGTAGATGTCAAAGAAATGTGTTTTGCTGAAAGAATTGAATAGAAACTCATAGAATAAATGAATATTAACTTCTTTATTCTTTCTTTTTCTTTCTTTCTTTTTTTCTTTCTTTCTTTCTTTCTTTCCTTCCTTTTTTTTTTTTTTTTTTTTTTTTGAGAAAGGATCTAGCTTTGTTGCCCAGGCTGAAATACAGTGGCCAGATCATAGCTCACTGTAACCATGCCCTCCTGGGCTCAAGAGATTCTCCCACCTCAGCCTCCTGAGTAGCTGGGACTACTGGTGCATGACACCATGCATAGGTGATTTTTATTAATTTTATTTTTTGTGAGATGGGGTCTCACCATGTTGCCCAGGGTGTTCTTAAACTCCTAACTTCAAGGATCATCCCTCCTTGGCCTCCCAACATGTTGGGATTACAGGTGTGAGCCACTGCGCTCATCCCTTCATTTTTATTTTTTTTTTAATTTAATGCAAAGAAAGGAAATAAAGTCAGTACTTCAACATGGTAGAATTTGTTTCCCCAACTTCAGTTATTTTCACCTCATTCTCATGTTTACTTCCACTCCACTGAGCATTGTGCATTACTTTCGCAATTTCTGCCATATCTGCATAGCACCTGGCTTGTTATTTACTTAATATTATTCCTTAAATTTTGGTTTTTAAACAAACATATCTTTAAGTAAACTTTATATGACTATGACAATGGAAAACCAGCATATCATGTACCACATGAAAGAGGGGACTATAAAATTAACCTCAGTGAAAACCAAACAATCTAACTAAATTCCATCTGGTGCCCAGGAAAGGCTCAGAACCTGAGTTCTGCTCTCCCATTAATCTTTTTTTTAAAAGATGACATTAACAATGGTTAGAAAGGAGTTAAAGACTTCCAATTATAGATATGCTAGCACCAAGTAGAGAATGTTTCATTTCATTAATCAGAAGGAATGAAAGGGAATTGAAAAGAAATTAATTTTCTCTCCATGTGATTCATTATTATTTAGAGCAATATTCACATTTCACATTTAAAATCACCTCATGTTCACTGTTGGTACGAATCCTAAATTTGGGAGAAGATTGGTATAGTGGAAAGAATATACTACTCCATGCGCAGATATTGATTGTGGAATATATTTTTTTGACCCCATTTGCAACCACAGTGAAGTGTGGTAACTTCTCTGGGCCTTATGTGTCTCATTGGTAAAATGAAAAATTTGAAGTTTATATTAAATGGGGTGATCTAGATTATGCTGTGGTAACAATCACCAAATCTCACTGGCTATATTTGTATTTGTTGAGTGTATTTTTAGTTGTGTAAACAAAAAGTTTTATTTCTCCTTCCCTCTAGGTGTTCTATGCAGGTCAGCTGGGTCATTTTCCCCCTTTGTCATCATCTTACTCCAAGATTAAAGATAACAGACCTACCAATACCTTGAGTATCATTGGTCACAATGACAGGAAAATCACCCACTGTTTCTTAAAGCTTTTGCCTAGTACTAAGACATGTTCATATTTCATTGACTAAAGCATGTCATGTGATCACACCTTGTTTCAAGTTGGTAGAGAAGTTCACTTCTGCCATGAGCCCAGACAGAAGGTGGGGATACCAAAATATCAGTGAATAGTTAGAGTACCTTTCATTGACTTAATGTTCCCTAAAGTACTTTTTATTTACTGAATTTTATGATTATAAGAAAAGGACACTTTGCATTTAATGTATGAGATTTTTGAGATTTGTAAGATTATTTAGTTTAGAAAAATTTTTATGTGAAAAAGATATTATAGAAATGTATCATATCTTTTCCCTTAAAGATCCATTTTTTTAAATTTTTAATTCCTATGGGTACATAATAGTGGTATATATTTATAAGGTACCATGTGATGTTTTGATACAGACATACAATGCATGTTAGTCAAATCAAGGTAGTCCATTATTAATCACAGCAAAAATTCTAGATAATTAGAATTTGATATAAACTATCCAGTCATGATGGCTAAAATTGGAGAAAGGATTTTTTTGTTTTGTCTTTGAGTGTTGTAGATAACACAAAAATATGTGATCTAAATCATTTCAAGGGTAGCAGGAATTGTGCATAATAAAAGAAAATAAATGTTTAGAAACTTTTAAATATTAGGAAAGTTTCATAATCATTAAATAGTTAAGGTCTGATGTTAGCAGAAAAACATGGTTTGATCTCCATTAGTGTGCCCTCTTTCCAAATGTGCCGGTTCACATGTCATCCATGGGCTCGCCATGCCTGAGTGCATTTGTCCTCTTCAGTTACCGCTCAGGTACTAACATAACCAGATGCGGCACCTCCTCCCCAGCATGGCTTGGCCATCACATGAAAAAGTGATCTGGCTTGTTTAAACAGAATATTTTCTTACTGTTCCTTTTGTTGTTGCATATTATAGCCCAGAACTTTGAGCATTTCACCACTGCCTGCATGTCAAAATAGGTCATAGAACTTTCAAGGGAACATCAAATCAGAAGACGGATAACATCACTGTAGCTTGTACCAAACATTTTGGAATATGACCACTCTGCCTTTTAGTCTGTTGCCAATATATTGTCTTACATTAGCCTCTCATGTTCTTTGAGTATTAATCTCTCTCCAACTTGATTAAAAACTTGTTTAGTGCCAAAGCCAAACTGTGCATTTCTTTTGGGTCAACTACACAATACCTAATACAATGCTGAACAAATAGTAAGTCCCCTGAAAATATGTGTATATATATGTTTACTGCAAGTAAACAACAAAAAATAAGTTACAAACCTAGAGCAATAGTTGTCAACCAAGGTTAATACTACCTCCTAGGAGATATTTGACAATGTCTGAACGATTTCAGTGGTTGCCACAGTTGGGGTGGGGGTGCTGCGGGTATCTAGTGGCTACAGGCAAAGGATGATGCTAAACGTCTTACAGCACACAGGATATCCTCCACAAAAGAGAATTATCTAGTCCCAAATGGCAACTGTGCCCAGGCTGGGAGATGCTGCCCTACCCTGCAGGGAGTCAGAAGGTGAAAAGCAATTTTAATATAAACTTTTAAAAATAGTTTCTTCTTTCCTCACTGCTCTCAAAGGAAATATTTTCAATATCTGTACCTCATTAAACAATGTGACACTGATAATGATGACTTTAGATGCAGACATATAACAAAACTATAAAAAGGAGTTATTGAAAAGACTTTTATTATTGAGAAGACTTTGTGGATGAGGGTATAAACTTCCTTAGAATACCAGTAACATATTCCTCATTGAAAGAAATAAAAGGGGTGATAGTAAGTGAGGGTAAGTTTAGAAAAGATGTATTTATGCAACCATCGCATTTCTGAAACCCCAACAACTAACAGGGCTACTTGACAGCTTAAGATCAGTTAAGACTTTCTAAGACCAAAATCCTTTTTGCTCAAGGGACTTGAGTAGAAAAATTATGTTCAATAATTTTATATGGAATAATAAATTTATAATATAATAATAATATTTCAAATGAACAAGCAATGTCCAGTTCACTTACAGAAATTTTTTAACTAGCTAAAGGTGAATCATAATAAAGCAGAATCATTAAAATTTTACAATCTAATCTTCTTGCCAGTGTTTCAAAGTTTAGTTTGAAAATATCATGCTCAGTAGATTAACGCAAACAAACATTTGTTTGACAGTAATATTTTTATTAGAGGACTAGTGTTGGGGATGTCTCCTGTGCACAACCTATTCAATAATTGCATGCAATCCATGGAGAAAGTGTTAAGAGGCAACACCCCATTTATGTGTATTACTGCAAAACTTCAATAAAATATTAATTTTTATGCATATCAGAGATTGAAAGAATTATAGTAATAAAAAGTTTCAAGGATATTCATTGCACTGTCTTTCTTACATGAGAGTTTCTAAGTCTAAGAAGCCTACCTATCTTTGTATGTTGGTGTCTGTTTCTTTCTCTCTCTGTCTTTCTGTACCTTGGAGAATATAGGTGAAAGGCACATCCTTCTCTTTATACCTTTTTTTCTAGTTTACTTACAGTAGAATTTAACAAAGTCCTCATCTTTGTCTGCGTGTTTGTTAAACTCTTCTGTGTTTTACTCTGAATACTTTGTTCTTTAGTGATCTCTTTCACTCAATTGACTATTCTCAAGAAACAAACACGTTTTCCTTGTTTTAGTAATTGAATTATTTTATATTTCATTTTAAGTGTTCATTCATTCCACCAATTATTTAACATATAATCATTAAATATATACTGTATTCCTGGCTCATGTTAAGTACTAGGAACATGACAATTAACAAAATATATACTGTCCCTACCCCCACATACCCTACAGTCTTTGGAAAAGATAGACAAATAACCTGGCAATGGTAAGACAATGTGATAAGACCTTCAATCTCCCAGAAGTGAAGATCCGTGAGAACAAGGAAAAGAGACACTTAAAAGTTTTGATGTCTAATCTCAAATATGATGAATTAAGAGGTATAACTCGATGGACAATGGAAAAATGATTATTCAAAGTGGTCAAAATAGCATCCAAAAAGTGACAAGATTAGATGTGTGTTTTCTGTCACTCTCTTTTCCAAGCAATACTGCAGTGGGGGCAAGATTCGAAGCAAGAATATTAGCCAAAAGACAATAGCAGTTGTCCCTTCAAGAGGTGATGTTGGTTGCCATAGAAGAGATACAGAAAAAAATTCAAAAGAGATGAGCAAAATTATTGATAGTTGGGTGTGAGGGCAGGAGAACTGAGGCTGAAGCCAAGGTCTCTGACTTGGACAATTCATAGATGGTGGTGTCATTCTTTGAGCTGGAGAGCAGAGAAGGAGGAGAAGGTTGAGGAGTGGGAGCTGGAGAAAGAATAGGGTGATCTCCCTTTTAGCCATGTTCTAGCTGAGTTGCCTGATGAGCATCCACAGGGAGAGGCCAGGAAGCAGCTAGCTGGCTATATGGATCTGAAACACAAGAAAGAAGAAATTCCAGCTAATAAATTTTGGAGATAATATTTTTTCTCAATGAAATGAATACATTATACATATAATAAGCTAATTCCTTCAAATATGCATCCAGGAATAAAGAGTCATCTAGCCTAGTCTTTGACATGTTTCCTTAAAGACTTTGAGCATCTCTTCCCCTTATCACTATACACTTGCATTTCTTATTACAGCCTTTGCCAAAAGGTTAAATAATATTATTGTTAACATAATATTAAAATAATGTTATTAATCTCTTACATTTGTACAGTCCTCCACAGTTTACTAAAATTCTTTCTCATACAGCTCTGGACAAAGTCTCAAGTCTGCGAGCTGGCATTAGAGAAGCAGCTGAGGGCCAGGAAACCAAGATAGAACCACAGACCAGAAGTTCTAATGAGGTTGCTGCAAGTATTCATTCTGGGGTCACAGCCAGTGTTCAGAACCAGAAGTCACAGAGTTAACCAAGCCAAGGCCCAAGATCTAAGCCAAGAGTTGGAGCCAAGGCTATGGGCAAAGCCAAGAAGCAATCACAGGATTAGCACATCAGAACAAGCTCCAGAACTGCTGTTGAACCCACGGTCCTTCCTCAGGCCCTGTGTCCTTTGGAGGCATTCTCTGTCCATGGCCTTGCACTCTCAGAGGAATGCAATCTGCAAGGTGGCAATGGGGCAACTCAGGATTTCCTCTGCCTTCGAAGGAACTTTACCTTGGAGGACACATCAAGAATCCCATCAAAAGCATCTTAACTACCTTCTGCACATTCTTTTAAAACAGAGGAGGTTATTTAAAAAAAAAAAAAAACTTTGAATAATATTTATGAATTTATTAAAATGCCTGGAGGTATAAAAATAATTATTTTACATTAAATTAAAATCAGTGGGAAAAAATATAATGATTCCAAATTCAATTAGATTTCTTTCAAAGAATCTTAAAAACAGAAAATGCCAAATTCTGTTCTAAATATTTTCGTATGATATCTTATGATAGGTTTTTCCTCATTCACCCTGTTCTGGGAAACTTCAGTAATTATTTCTAGATTTCTTATTTTTTTAGCTTTCTTGTAGCCAAAAGAGCCTAAAAATGACCTATGTAAGAAATCTAAACTTTTACTAAACCTTCATTCTCGGAAATAAACATAGCAAAACAGATTTGTATATTTAAATATAATTTTGAATATACAATACATTCACATGGCTCAACAATTTTAAAAGTACAATTAAAAGGCATACAATGAAACTTTCATTCCTACTTCAGTTTCTCCTCCATTCAGTACCACACCCATACCCGTGAAAGTAACCATTGTCCTGAATTCCTTGCTATTTTCCTTCAGAATTTTCTAATGTACATACAAGCACATACAGAAATGTGTTCTCATTTCTCCCCTTTCTAAACAAAACATAGCACACTGCTCTGAACCTTGCCTTTTTTCATAGAGTTATGTGCAGAGAGTTTGCCTATCTTTTAGAGTTACATAGTATTCCATTAAATAGCTTTCCTTAATGTGTTTAACCAGTCATTTAATACAGACAATTAGGTTGTTTCCAGTCTTTTACTATTATAAACAAAGTGGTAATGGATAGATTGTTTATGCATCTTTTTGTAGAAAAAAATGCCAGAATTGAAATTGATGAATTAGGAAGTATTGCATTTATAACTTCAATAGACATAGCTAAAGGTCTTTCATGGTGTCTTACTAATTTCTGTTTCCCCACAGCCTTACCAAAGGGAACTTTAACAAACATTTTGACTTAGGCCAATGTGTAAGTGAAAAACTATGGTATTGTGACATAGTTTAATATTTCTCTTATTATAGGTGTTATTGAGCATCTTTGCATGTATTTAAGAACCAAAGGTGTGTTTTCTTTTTACAACATTTCTCTTTATTTCTTTTAAGTTATTTATCTTTTTAATCATTGACTTCTGGAAGAAACTTATGACATTAGCTCTTTCTCTACAATGTGAGCTGTGAGTAATTTTCCCAGAGTTTATCTTTTGAGTTTTATATCATTTTTGATCATGCACAATTTTTTTAACATTTTGTGTGTCAAATATATTAATCTGGTTTTGTCATCTAAAAAAACAATAAAATAAAAATACATGAATATCCCAAGATGATAAAAATATATCCCTCTTCCCAAAATTTTGCATCACATTATTGGAATACACTAGATATAAGAACAAGAACGTCCAGTTGTCCAATGTCACCGCTATGATTAACACCATATGAAAGGTACTGACCAGGAGAACAGAGGGAAAAAAAAGAATGAAAATGGAGGTTAAAAACATACCTAGGCATAACCAAAAAAAAAAAGTGGAAAACCCATATGAAGAAACCTTGTAAGTGCTACTGAAGGACAAAAGTGAAGACTTGAATTAATGTAAAAACCTACCTTGGGCTACAATACTCAACATCATAAAGACACTAATTTGCCTTAAATTAACTCATCCATTTTATGTACAACTTTGCCCAACATAACAAGCTTTTTGATGTTTGTTTTTGCTTGTTTCCTTTTTTTATTTTGTTTTTTCTTATTTTAAGAATGAACAAGGTAATTGTAAAATTCATATGGAAAACTAAACACACACGAATATCTAAGAAAACCCTGATACAGATGAACAATAAAGTTAGATTAGCTTTATAACATATTAAAATATATTCTAAATCCTCAATAATTATGAGTATGTTAGTATTGCATGAATACCAACAGACCAAAAAATACTATAAGAAATCCAAAAATAAGTCCAACATATACAGAAATTTAGTTTATGATAAAGATTTCATCTCAAATCAGTGAAAAAAGATGAGCTATGTCATACATGTGCTACAACATCTGAATAGCCACCTAAAACAAAATATTGGATACACTCTAAGGATCAG
Source organism: Avahi laniger (assembly GCA_963575035.1). Lineage (NCBI taxonomy): Eukaryota > Metazoa > Chordata > Mammalia > Primates > Indriidae > Avahi > Avahi laniger. Next base: position 22,018 of record CAUYSK010028823.1, on the reverse strand, counting down.
CCAAATTTAGAATGGATCAATATTCCTGTAAAGAAAAGGAGGCAGGAAGGAAGGGGGGAAGGACTAAAGCACTAAAAATGCACTGTAGGTAAATTTTTTTACAATCCTGAAATGAAAAAGACTTCTAACCATGAAGCAAATAAATGTTCTTGTGGATTTTAAAAAAATGTTCTATACAATTCTAAAACTTTAAGATTTTTTTCCTTGAATAAAATACCAACCTGTGCCAAACCTTAAGCAGACATTTTTAAGAAATAAATGAATAATCTTTCAAGTAGATATGAATAGATATGTACAAAAATATCAGAGGACTGTAAACACAGAGAAGGAATGAGGTTTTAAAGGGTTTATGGTAAAATTACTAAAATAAAAATTCTGAGAGATCTTTCAAGTTAGGTATGTTCATCCCATGTATATTTTAGAAAGAACGTGGATCACAGTGACTTACAGTCAGAAGATACAGGTTCAAGTTCTTATTCTGTCACTAACCAACCATGTGACCTTAGAAAAATTACATAATCTTTCAGAAATTTAATTTTCTCACCAACAAATGAGATTAAGGGGATAATTTCTATCACTGTCAGCAGGTTATTGTTTTGATCAAATAATCTAATACATCTGAAAATATTTCATAATCTGTAAAACCTATACAAATATTCATTGTCATATAACAAGTTATATATTTAAGCATGACAAATGTATACCTATTTTTATATAAGAAATTTAGATTAATCAATTTTATGCAGACACTCTACATAGCATCTTAGCAGTCTTGGAATTTATAGAGCATAAGTTAGAACAAGTTTATTATTGTCTATCAAACGCCACTTTATTGATTTGAACTGTATTATTTAGAATGAAATTGGACGAATATGTAAAAACAATTATTCCAAATGGCAAATTGTCATCTGCCTGAAGTCGATGGGTAGAAGCGGCAGGTACTGAGGAATCGAGGCAGAGGCAAATCCCTGGTCCCTGTTACTGAAGCCAGTCCATGTGGCAGAGCACGTGGTGGAGGCTCGTGCCAGGGGGACCTGAGCTACAGAGGAGGCACAGAAAGCGGCCATCTCCAGCCCACGCAGATGCCCCACTGCTGCGCCCAAGTCGCTCCATCAAGAGCCTCAAAGGGTCATGCTCTCAGTAAACTGGAAAATGGTGGTCTCTTTTCCTCTCTGGGTTTTTGTAACTCAGAGGACAGAACTTCCAGATATAATGTGTAACACACTCTAACGAGAAAAGAAAGCACTGTCAATGAGGATGCTGGAATAGGAAGTTGCTTTGGTTTTGCTTTGTAATCTTAACTCTAAGTGGCAAGTGGGGCCAATTCAATCCAAGTAGCCCCTGTGTAACAATACCCAGACAGACTCCTTATATCGAGACAAGAAAATGATTTGCTGAGGATAATTAGGTCAGCCATCTGTAATGAAAAAGTCATTTAGTACTATACATATTTATACACTTTAAAGGACAGAGAGTCTATTCTCATCCCATTATCCGTTCGCAAGAACAAATCTAAAAATAAAAAACAAACACCCCTTCTCTTGCCTTTCAAACAAAGAAAGAAGAAAAATTTTGTGTGATTAGGAAATATATTTTGACCAAATTAGTATGAATCCTTTCACTATGTTGCTCAGTTTTCATACCACACAGTTTTTTATTTTCTTTAAGATCTATATTGCTAATTTAGAAAATTCTTTTCCTGCATTCATTCATTTGTCCAAAGGATGGCTTCTATTGGTTGCATTATTTGAATGATCATGAGCAAAATTCTATATAGGACTAAGCTGTCTTGAGATGCTCCGCAAATTGTGCATGCTGGTGTTGACGCCTAGAATGATTAAGTATAGATCTAACCTGAAGACTTTCATCTTGGTTCCACTTACTGCCGGTAGTATACTGGAGTTGGCTTGTATGCTTGCATCTCTTCCCAGTTCCAAAACCAATGATGTGCTGGTGGTAGTTTGAAATCAGCCATAACAAGAGTATTTACACTATGGAAATTGGCAAAAGCTAAAAAACAGCTCCCTGTCTCCCCCAAAAGCCAGTTGTTAGTCATTTTCCAGTACACCTGATTATCTGCTATATTTTTTTCAGAGGAGTACTGTTTTCTGACCAGTTCTTATAAACAGGGTGCCTTAAGCACATTTTGGCAGGAAGATTTGCATGCACTCACAATACAAACTGAAAATGAGTGCCTTCTCATTTCAAAACACAGAAACCATGTTGTGCCAGTAATAATACCATTTGACATATCCCAGAGGCAGGGCCATGAGCTATATAGTGAACTATATAATCACTTTATGACACTATTGGGAACCCATTCACATTTCTTGCTGACACAAATTGAGCTCAGTCTTTTTTGTAGTAAATAATGTGGTTGATTGGTTTGTTTTTAAACTTCCCCCAATGCACTAAGAGCACCAGGATTTAGTGGTAGGTAGCTGAGGCTGAAGTTGACAGGCTGAGTGAGTTCAGTTAGATAGGAGAATGCTTCATAGTGTGAGTATTTTCCATGTTCCATTATTTGCAGCAAACCAAGAGTTGAAATAGTAAGTTGCACAAAGCTTAGAATGTGGAGAATGGGGATATGGAGAGGCTGGATTGCTGCTGCTTAATGATCAAATAATGAATTAAAGACCATAGTTCTAGAGCAATAGTGGAGGAGTAATGATGGTGCCAATGAGATTCTTTTTTCTCCACACCTTGCCTCCTTTCCCTGCCTCTGACTTTCAGTAAATATGGTGGTGGGATGGCCCGAAACATGTTCCTCTCAAATTACAGACAATTTGAAATCTTCTTTCAACAGAGGAGCCCTATAGCATTTGTTATGGACTGAGTTCTATACTCTAAAAAATCATATTTTGGAGCCCCCCCCATATCTCAGAATGTGACCATTAGGGGATAGGACCTTTAAAGAGGTAATTTAGTTAAAATGGGATTGTCGGGGTGGACCCTAATCCAATATGACTAGTGTTCTTATAAGAACAGCAAATTAGGACACAGACAGCAACATAGAGAGACAACAGGTGAAGATACTGGAAGAAAACAGCTATTTACAAGCCAAGAAGACAGACCTCAGAAAAGACAATCCCACAGACACCTTGATCTTGGACTTCCAGCCTCTAGAACTGTGAGAAAATAAATTTCTGTTGTTTCAGCCATCCAGTCTATAGCATTTTGTTATGGAAACCCTAGGTCTAGTTAGTTTGCCTTGGCTTTAACTAAAACAGCACTCCTCTTTGTTAAGGATTACACTGTATACCCCCAACCCCAAATTCTTATGTTGAAGACCTACCCCATAATGAGGAGATAGGGCCTTTAGGGAGGTAATTAAGATTAAATGAAGTCATACAGGGTGGGGCCCTAATCTGACAGCGCTGGTGTCTTTATAAGAGAAGGAAGAGTTACCTGAGTGCTCTCGCTTTTTCTTTCTCTCCTTTTTCTCTCTCTCCATGTATTCAGTGTGGAAAAGCCATATGAAATCACAGCCAGAAGGTAGCCACCTACCTACAAGCCAGGAAGAGAGGCCTCAGACAGCACCTCGATCTTGGACTTCAAGCCTCCAGAACAATGAGAAAATAAACTTCTATTGTGCAAGCCACCTAATTGGTGGCATTTTGTTACGGCAGCCTGAGCAGACTCATACACTCTTCCTTCGTGTGTTTTGCTGCTGAATAGGTATCAGAGTAGCGTCAGATGACTGCGGTTACTGGTGAAGCTAAATCCAAAATGGAATCTGAGGAGAAAATAATGCCTATTGATTTTTTAGAACTGCAGATATATTTCAAATGAAAAATGAGTAAGAAAAGGGTTATAATTCACTATCCTGTGGTTTTCAGCTTCTAAAGTTTCATTACAAAATTAGAAGTAAAGATTAAAGAGAAATTTAGTGACTGGTAGATACTGACCCCAAAAGAGAATGCCTATTCTGCTCCTGGGACATAATTCTTCACTTAAGTTATTCAGGAGTGCAATTATTTAGGAAGAAACATGAGCACTTCCTGACCACTAGGTCATCATATGGTATTTGAATGTCAGAGTCATCCAGATGTATGGTGAGTTACTGTGATGCTCCTTCAGCCTCTACACTTGGAAGACCCACCTCTGAATCAGTGCCTAACACTGAAGAAGAAAGTAGAAAGAGAGCTGTACTAAACATTTTTTCATAGACTTTCCATATCTATTCTCCATCCTTTTTCATACTGCTCTCTGCCTTGGGATGTGACCAGGGGATGGGGTCAAATTCTGTTGGCTCCCCAGCTTCTGGCCGAGGTTGCCAGAAGAGCACATCAAGGACTAGAGGAGAGTGAGATTAAGTATTTATTCCCCCCACTGCCCCCTGCGCCTTTCCGGAGGCCTGAGGATTGGTGGTGTTTCTACTACAGATCACAGCTCCAGTCAGCAACCTTCTCCATTTAGATACCTGCTCTTAGCTCCTGAAACCTCTCCTTCTGTTTGTAACTTTAGGCCTAGGTTGCTAAAAGCTCCCTCCTCTTCCTAGTGACTGGGTACTTCACCAACCCTTGTTCATTTCCCTAAATACTGTCCACAGCTTTATGAGCAATTCTTTTATTAAACTCTCCTGAATTAGCCATTTTGACTGAGCCATCTTTTTTTCTGCCAGGATCCTGACAGGTGCAAGAGCTAGTGAGGGTCAAGGATGTTGCTGAACCAGATGACTCCAAAAATAAAAACCAACTCTTCTGCACATCCCCAACCCCAAATAACTATTCTCTAATACATTCCCATCTTGAGGTATTTGTGCCTGGTATTTTCTCTTCTGAAGAACTCTTTTCATTTTACTTCACATGACCAGTTCCAATTCATCATTTCAGAGAGTCCTTTTCTGTATAAAAGAGGTCCCTCCATCTCCCTGTTATTGTTCCATTTTGTTTCTTTCTAACATTTATTAGAATCTGAATGCATCTTTATTCATCCAGTTTACTGTGTATCACCCATCTCTATGCAATGGATTCCATAGATTAGAGAATGGGGATCATGGCTATATTACCACGTCTCTGGTTTCTACAAATGTGCCTGCGACATAGTAAGCTCTCAATAATTATACACATCCCCTTGTCAGCCACTCCCTTCTTCCTCCTTCTCTTCATCTACACAAATGCACGCCCTCATATGTATCCCCTTCACCATGCACAGTCACCTTTAAGATTATATTTAATCCATTTTAATAGCTAATTTCAACAGGCTATCTGGGATGCTATTTTAATTGGATTACATATATAAAAATCATTGGCAGGGGGCAGTTGGCACATGCTCTGATTGCCCTGTTACCCAGTCCTTCAGGTTCCCTAGAAATATCCCCTAGCTGAGGCAATAAAGCAACAACTTATGTTATTAACATGAACTGCTTCATTCCCAAAGAGGGAATTGGGCATTGGGGAGAAACGGTCTCAATCATTGATTCATTCGGCCAATTCCTATTTCTTTAAATAAAAAGTGGTACATCAATAGAAAGTTTAAGGATAATGCTGGAACACTTAATATTAAGTGAAAGAAAAACCAAGGAGATGTGGATGAGATTTGAAACACTTTGAAGTTTGCATGAGGAGGGATTTGGACTTTTGCCTTCTACCTAGAATACATAATTAAGATGACTTTGGCTCCAGTGGGGCACATGGGGACTGCAGAAGGATTGAACATTTTAAGGACTTAGAATATGTCTACAGTTGTCTTTGCCTTAATTACATAAGGGGAAAGCTTTTATTTTAACTCCGGCCAAGGAAACCCTAGTCATGAAACCATTTTTATTTGACGAAATGTTTACTCTCGCAGGAAAAGAGGCAAGACTGTGCACAGCTGATGAGCCAACACCGAAGTGGTTATACACGAGGGGAGGAAGAGATCCAAGGAATGGGCATGGAAAAGTTGCCAAAATTATCATGATGTTGGGGTCATAGATCAAATCCATGACCTTATTGCAAATCTTGGGAAATTCCTGTTTACAAAACGCATGGCACAATCATGAAACTTCTAAAGACATTCTCCAAACATCATATATTACAAACTGCTAAATTGTATATCACAGTGAATAAGATGTTACTATTTCAAAGACTTTAAAAGCAAACATGTTTATGTATGCAAATTGCAGTTACAGAGAAACCCTTGTCCTAAATCAACTGTGCATACCTTTTCTTTGCACACATGTAGCCAAACTGCCAGGCAGCTGAAAGATAAAGACAAACACTGAGAACAGAGCAAGCTCTAGAGCTAAGAGAGATTTGATTCATGTTCTGAGGGCCCATGTCACTTCTGACTGCCCTGAAATGTTTACTGCTCATGAAGGACAGAGGGAGTGAACATCCAGTATGAGCTCACTTGAAAGTCTCTCACACCCAATAAACTGTGTTGCATTTAGGGGGTCTGACTGGGAAGAGCTGAGACCATCCTATATCAGTATGACTGCTCTGGAAGTTCTGAGGTCATCTTGCATAGTCACAAATATTATTACTTGATCAATAAAAACCTCATTTTGCAACACTAGAATGATGAAGATAAATAATACATGCACAATTAATGACAGTAACAAAGGTCTGGAATTCAAGAGCCTTGAAGACTAGTCTCAGCTCATCCGTTGCTTACTAGGAAATGCAGGGAGTGGAGTGCTCCTTCAGTTCCCTACTCAATTTCATTTACCTGCTTTGTATAAGCCACTTCGCTAGAAGAAGGGAGAGACCAAGATGGATAAGAAAGTCAACGTGCAATAAAGCTTCTAGCTTAGCCACAGTAGCATAAATTAATACCTATAGGATGGCAGACCTTAGGATAAAAGAGTCACAAATATAAAGAGTCACACAGTTTTAGAACTGGCTAAACACAAATGATTCATATAGCCAAACCCCCTGTGTTGAGCTCATGGGAGAAAGTATAATTTAGACTTTTTAAAAAACTCTTGATTTGTACTTGTTGATTGCTCACATATGCTTGCTACTTTAATGAAGGCACAGTTTTTACCTTATACAAATTTAATTCTAATAAGGACCCAATTTGGATTTTAATGAGGTGCAAACCATACTATTTCTAGAGAGAAGAAAGTGGTTCAGAGATGAAAATTATGATAGAAATTGTATAGCAAATAATTTGCCTATGCAACCTTGTCAATTGCTACCATAGGATGGCATTTAGAATTTCATTCTCCTTTGATTTATATTGTCCACTATATTACAAGTTCTTAGAAGACAACAGTCTGAGATTAACACTGACATGTTAAGAATAGTTAGTGCTGAAAATTAAACGTACTGGATGCTCGAAAGAACTTTCAACAGCGTTTGGTTCTCATATGAACCTATATCCACCACTGTAATCTCTGATTAAGCTGAAAACAAGAAAAAGTGTTAAAGTAAGTCAAAAGAAGTTTAATTAACATGTAAGGGGAAATAATTAAAAACTAAGAAATAGAAGACTAAAAATCCTGAACTGTGTCTCTGTGCACACCACTGAGTCTCCAGCACCTAGAATCATGAGTACACATGGCATCCTTTAAATATTCATTCAATGAATCAATGAATAAATTGTTAGTCTCTCTCTATGGCAAAATGGTGAGTACAAAGGGCCTCAAATATCAGATAGGTTGGCCACGGCCCATGAGAGAAACAACACAATCTTCTTGGCTCAAAATAATAATACGAAGTCATTCATTCATCATTCACGTATCTAGAATAAACAGTACATAATAAAAAGGAAGTAAATAAGTGAAAAGAATAAGCCTCATGGAGGACTTACTATGTGTTAAGCACTTTATTAGGTCCTTTACACAAAAATTCTTATCTAATCCTCAAGACAACCCTATAAATGAGATGCTATTTTTCATTCTACAGATAAGAAAACTGAGTAATAAGTGTAAAAAACAGACTCATTCCAAAGAAATAGAAAAAAGTGAAACAAGGTGTTGCATAGGTCAGAGATATAAAGCATTAAATTCTCCTTCAAAATGTTAATATAATAATTTAAAACTTTTATTTAAAAATCACAAGCAAAATGCTTACTTAAGAAATGTACATGTATGTTTGCACACATATACACATTTCCAATGGATGATAAAACTAAATCACACTTCGGAAAAATATAATGAACAAATCCAGAAAACTGCTTCACCAAAACCTTCTATAAATGATCTCAGTTCTGCTTTGGAAGAAACTACTCTCTGAGGAGAAATGAAATAAGTTTTAGTTTCAACATTCTCTGTCTTTTTGTGCTGTTCAAGAATAAATTGGGCTAATTGTTGAATGTGAGAAGTGATGGTTTTATGATATATGTATTACTGCCCCAAAATTATTTGTTGCTAAATTCTTCATCTTCAACCAACAAGTTAGGCTGAATCTACAAGAAACAGATATGATTCTCCATGTGTAGTTCCGTACGCACTTTGCAATCCCCACATATATGTGCAATAGGTAACTCCAGTAATTGAGTCCACAAACCTGAAACACTGAAGGAGTTTCAAATATCACATAACACTTCAATATTTAATATGTATTTTAAGCATATCAATTTCTGCATATAAAGAGTGACTAGCACATCATGCATTACAATGTCATACTAGTTCTGAGGAACAACAGCTTTCAATTTAAAGAATAAAACACCCTCCAGCTGAAGAAAATTCTCACATTACAATATGTTTAAAAGAATCTATTCCAGTTGTGGTTGGTTGTCTATGAGAAATCTTTTTCATACGGGGAAAAAATTGAACATTCCCATGTGAAAGTCTTTCTTGCAAGAGAAAAAAAAACTGTGCATTGCATTTTATACAAACTAGGTGAATTCAAAATGATGGATCATTTCAAAAATATTCATTATACTATTTACTTACATAAATGTGGTTGTATAAAAAGTAAAAAAAGGAATGCATTCACAATTGGTTTAAGTAATTTTCTCTTGGCAAACCACCATATAAAACAGGGGCGTCATGGCGCCACAGAATTCTGAATTGTGGTAGAGCATCATCAGTACACATGGCATTAATCTTTGTCTCGTTGCAGGAGACACCCTTGCTTGCATTAGCAGGCTGCCTCTTAAATGTAGAATGGTGTAATGTAACTCGGGTTTAAATAACACAATAAATAAGATCTATTTCTCTTTAGCGTTTCTTACCAATCTCTTCCAAGACCTCATTGTGAAAGTGCTTCATGGTTTACACATTTTAATGTCAATAGCAACTTTTTCGGAGAGGTGGGGGGGACTTTTCCAAAAGAGCATGGTAAAGGAAGACACTCAAGGGGTTAATATCAAACTTTATTATTTAATATATTAAGTAATTAAAAGAATTTTTTAAAAAACTGTATGCATGTGTGCATAGCATAATTACTTACCCCACTTTCTGACTCGTCTTTTAGCAAACTGACAGTCCTAATATTTTGGAAATCTCACTGTTTTACATCACTTCATGCTCCCCATGACAAGGGGAACATTTAGCTGTCTTTAATGTCTTCTAATTAAATACTCAAAGCATTCTTAAAGTCTCTTTTTTTTTCCAAATATAGATATATTTTAAACAAATTTTTCCAAATGCATTTTTCTACTGAACTGAGAAGCTTTCAAAAACTGTCCCCAATGAACATAATGACTATTTAAGGAAACAAGCTATTTATGTGGAAATATTAAGAGGAATGATTTTGATAACCCACACTCAAGGCCAAAATAAGGATCATTGGGACTTTTACTGAAGAAGTTAATGGAGGCCAGGCCATTGGCAAATGACCTTGAAATCCCTCGATGTAGCCTCAAATTGGCTTCAGCACAAGCTTATTATTAATGCAAACAGCTAGTTTATACCATGAAAAGCACATGGTATCTCTCTCTCTCTGAAACCATAGCTGTCACTCAGGCACCCCCAGATACAAATAAAAGCATCAATGTGACAGCATTTTTACACTTTTACATATTTTTAATAAATATCACAAGTTTATTCATCAGTATTTTACATTGCCTAAGAAAATTAGCATTCATCTGCTTTATAGCAGCTTCACATACATAAGTTAAAGAATTATTACATAAAAGTATTGAAATGAATTCCATTATCTTACAACACTTGATTCAGATTTTAAATTGTATTTTTCTCTCTGAGTACTAATGCCCTAGAGACACATATCTAAAAGCTTTTTTATTTTTTGGTACTTCAACATGTTAAAATTATTTTCTCTAATGTTTTTGAAAATTGATATGATATATTTCAGAACTTATACACACAGAGACACACTCACTTACTCTACAAAGTCAGAAAGGAATTGTTTGCTCAGTTCGAACATATGAAACCATTAGTGACTGGGTTTCACTATGGGAAATTTGAGTACCATGTATTGTTAATGTAAAATAAAGAAATAAAGCCTGGGAAGTTAGAAGATTATTTTTTTTGGAAATGCATGTTTAGAACTTAAAAAAGAAGAGAAAAGCAAAAAAAAAATCTCCTAATGGCAAAGCATTAACAAATACTTTTTCATATGAATAAAATCTGTAATCAGTTAGATAAGAGCAATGTGCCTTTTTTTGGCATTTAATCAAACAATGAAATCATATACACATTTCCTGACACAAAAGACAAATGATGTAATAATCTGAAGGAGTTTCTCTATCTCCTTGGAACTTTGCATACTTGACTTGTTTTCCATATTTTGTGACTTTAAATGGTGGGAAAATTATATTAAAATGCTTGTAGCAGTTCCTCTAAACTAGCATCCTTTTTGTTTTATTGTATTTAATATAAAAGCAGCAATTATTTGATTTCAAAGTTATGAAAATATGTACCTTATGAGAAAACAAGCAATTTAAGCTTTAATTGGTGTCATTTTTCACAGAACTGGCAAGATTCTTGCATCCCTGGCACGTTGTTTTTCTATAAAACTGCAGAGCTGCCTTCAATGAATGTTTTACGAACGCAAAAGTTGTTATATGAAGGTATATGCGTAGATGCTTGGAAATATAAGATTTCTGGTGGGAGTTATTTACAAAAGATGTATTTCATTTGTTACTGTGCGTGTAACAACTCCTATTATTCTAAATGTTTCTCTCTTCTCAATAAGACTGTTCTTAGCTCATGTCTATGAAACATTAGGGCCTATGTCTAAAGTAGAATAAAAGCGGATGCTTTGATGAGGGAAAAACAGAACATTTGTGATAAAAGTCAAAAGAAATTATAATTTTGACTGAAAGGAAGCCCTGTTGTAATATATTGAAAAGCTAATTCTGGTTTTAATCAGAAGAAAGACAATATAGCATGTATGCTGGGAGGCTTGCCTTATATAAATTACATATATGAACCACAAAACTTTCTATTTTCTGAAATGATGGCTTGCCATGAAAATCTTTACTTATTCTTTCCATATAATATATTTCTCACATTTTCCCAAATTGTATTTTATTCTGAAGGACAGCAATTTTATATATACATTTTTTTAATATCATCTCTAAGCGTTGGTTTTAGTGGTTTCCACACCTGGGAGGTGTCTGTTTGTTGTTGTTGTTTTTAATGCAAATTCCCAGAGCCACTGCCAAGGTTTCGAATCTACGATCACCTAGATTTGAAGAAAAGTGCAAATTAGTGAACTTTATGCAGAAAGTCCATGCTGAGGTACTGGAGAGTAGGATAAATAAGATTCTTTATGTTGTATTTATATCTTTGTCTTTTATTTTAGACAATGGCAATTTTTGTTTCTCACCATGGCTGATACATACTCAGTGTTCCTGTATGCCAGGCACTGTGCTAACCACCTTGCACATTTAAATTCCAACAATCCTATAAAAAGAAATAGCTCATTCTCTTCTCTTTAGAGGTGAAGAAATTGTTTGTCAGGGAGTAATTTACTATGGTCACACAGCAAGTAATGAACAAGTAAGCTCTAGAATCTAGGTCTATATAACTCTATGGGTCAATTTTCCAACCACTGTTCTGTACGAGGAGGTTCAAACAGAAAGAGAACTGCACGTGCTTTGAAAGCCTTTTCATGTTGGCTACCTAAATGATTAACACCATTAGGGATGATGTGATCTGAACTATTGATATCCTTTTTATTATTACCATGATTGGTTTAATTCAATTTTGATTCAAACTGAAACACACAACACTGATTGAATAGCATCAGAACAAGCTTTCTGTTGTTGTATTTACCATGTACATCAGCATTAAAAGGTTTTAAATAGTAGCTCAGTGGGAACAGAAGTATTTAACGTGTTCAATCCACGTATAAGTACCCTCTTTTAACTACTAATCCATGACTGCATTAAAACTCTCTACCAAAATATGACCAAAGATACTGGTGGGGAAATCAAAAAGATTTTTTTTCCCTAGGAAACAAGCAAATGCACTTCCAAATGGATATCCATGTATTGTGCATCTTTCAGGGATGTCCTTTGATCCTGGAAGTTTTCCACGATTCTTCTAGTTTTGGTTTCGGGTCCCCTGGTACTCTGGGATCAGCCCATTCAGAGCATTAGCCTGTGAGCCTCTGAGGGGCAGAGCTTCTGCCCTTTTGTCTCTAACCCCAGATGTAAGCATATTGTTCTGGACGAGCTCCATGCCATGATCTACATATTTTTTTTCTGTAGAGGGCCATACAATAAATATTTCAGACTTTTGTGGGCTACACAATCTCTGCAGCAACTACTCAACTCCACTATTGGGATGCGAAAACAGTCACAGACAATAATAATTAATGGGTGTGGCTGTTTCCAATAAAGCTTTATTTACAAACACAAAAGTTTGAATTTCAAATAATTTTTATGTGTCACAGAGTTGTATTCTTCTTTTGATTTTTTCCAACTATTTTAAAATGTAAAAACTGTTCTTGGTTCATGGGCCATGCAAAAGCAGTCAGTGGGCTACAGTTTGCTGACCTTTGCTTTAGGCAATCAACACACGTTGGTCGACTGGTTGACTAGCTAGGTAATTAACTGAGAGAAACAGACTCTGTTTAAGCTGAGCACATGATGTGACTATGCCTGTGATAAATGAAACCCTGTGTCATGACATTCAATTCCCAATATAGAAATATTTATAAAGAACAGAAAAAGTCCTTCTGAGGTAGCAATTAATAGGCAAAGCCAAAATGAAGGAAGGGTACATAATTATTATCAAACTAAAGGTTTCTGGGCAAATTCAGAGTGCCTGTAGACACACGGCATAAAACACTAGCAATCTGTCCTCATCAACAAACAGGGACTGTGGTGGCCTTATAACTGCTTCTGTGATAGCCTGCTCACTGTCCTGTTTGATCTGGCTTTGGGACTCCAGGAGCATCTATTCCCACGCTTGGCTCTCACTCTGTGCTCCTCACCTGGGCTCACATTAATTACTTAATTATTTGAGCACACCAAGCTTCTGTGCTTCCAAAACTGCCATAGTGTGACTTTTTGAGCAAATTCAATGTCTTTCACAAATAATTGTTGTGCTCTGTCATTTTTCATGTTAGTATTTTAGGGTTTAAAGAAAATTTTAGCTTGCGATGAGAAAGCATCTTGCAGGACAAAGAGTCCATCCAGGTGGCTCTAGGATGGTAATTGCAGGTCTGTGCTGGTGCCAAAGGTGAGGGTGAGGACTGAGGCAGTGGTGGAAGTGGGCACACTTTGTCCTGGCTTGCCTCCTGAAATCTCTAACTTCAGAAGAACAATTCATCCCTCTGCTGAGAAAATTAAACAGTAAGATTTCACATTAATGTGTTGTGTCATGTTCTAATAGAGATTTCTTAAGATGGCCACTCTTGGCAGCACAATACCTTTCTCCTCTTCTGATATTGCTGAGATACCTGAACACCTTTCCATGAGATAGGGAGTCACGTCCCAGGCCCTGTCCATGTTAGCCAGACCAGGTCACCCATATAGTCAGATGGTATCACTTATTCTCTCAAACCTGAATCATTCAGAAGCAAGAGAATATAGGAAGATTTGCTGGATTTACTAATTAGGAAAAGTGACATACCTTATTTTTAAGTTGTTGTTTGAATTTTATGAACCAGTACATGATACTGTTTAAAAATAACAGGATTTAAACTCCCCTCTGGTCTGAAAATATTTGACTCAAAAGGATATGGTGGATGGTGTTATATTACAGGGAGACTTAAGACACATGCCCATAGCAGTTGCCATCAACAATAAATGTGATCAAATATCTATTTGCTCCAGTACTTCTACTGGTTCTTTGTCACCTCCTCTAGTCTGTGAGCCTCGCAGGAGTTAGGATTGTGTCTGTGTCCACACAACGTATAAAACAGAGCCCAGTATACAGCGGGTACTCAATTGAAATGCACTGAACAAATAAATTGTTAAAATGACAAACTCTGACACATGATGGTAGTTGTTTACTTATAACAGGAAATATAAACACATTTCCTAACCTATGTTATATCACAGTGCTAGGAAAACACTGAGTGTCTCAGCCTCCTCCAAGGTCGTCTCTTCTCAAGCATACGTGTGTCAGCTTCTGCTCAAATACTCACTCATGATTTTGACCTGCTCGACCCATCTCATACGCCACCTTCATTTCCACAGTCCATATTACCTCACTGGCTTTTCTTCCCCCATCTCTGTCTTCGGGTGCTTCCTAGCACCTCTAGGCCTAAATGATATCTCCAACTCCCTGAGGTAACACTTTCATGATATACGACAGTAGTGAGCATGTTACTAATTGCCTTAATGCTATTTCTTTTAGAGTAAGTAAAGACGATGGCATTCATACATACGTGTATATCTCACTCCTTTTAACACTGAAATAATGCTGTCACTTCATGGTACATGCCAGCTGGATGTTCTTCTGCTTCTGAGCATTGGTCACCAAGCCTAGGTCTCCTGTAATATGTCAGGATATCAGGAATACTGAGCAGTGGTGACCAGACTGCTGAGGAGTTTTTGAACATCTATGTTAAGAAAGCAATCACAGGCCGGGTGTGGTGGCTCACGCCTGTAATCCTAGCACTTAGGGAGGCCAAGGCAGAAGGATCGCTTGAGCTCAGGAGTTCAAGACCAGCCTGAGCAAGAGCGAGACCCTGTCTCTACAAAATAATAGAAAAATTAGCTGGGCATGGTCTCGCATGCCTGTAGTCCCAGCCACTTGAGAGGCTGAGGCAAGAGGATCATTTGGCCCCAGGAGTTTGAGGTTGTAGTGAGCTATGATCACCCTACTACACTCTAGCTGAAATGACAGTCTGTCTCAAAAAACAGGGGAAAGCAGTCACAGAGGTATAAGGATATGAATACTGGATAGATTGTAAAGGAAAAACACTGTCATTTCCCAACTAATTCACTAAGTTATACAAAGACAAATTAATTAGGGTGCTGTGGTCAACCGTTAGAAATCCCAGTTTAAGTACTTTATGCAAAAAGAATGTTTATTATAAAGATACTAGGCTGTCATATGAAATCCAAGACCAAGAATGTGGCTGGGCCTCAGGGGAAAGATGCAACCAAGGACTTACAAACAGTAGGTCTGTCTTTCTCTGTCTCATCTCTTCTTTCTTCTCTGCATTTGTGCTCGATTCTTCTCTGTTTCTTTGCTTTTCTCAATTTCTTAGACCATATGGCCTACTTTTAGGACAGTGGACTGGTCACTTGTGGTTCCACATCCAAATCTCTGGAAGAGTGTTTTTTAGTTCAAGCGCTTCTCCCTGGACCAGTCCACTATTGAGCTGTACTCATGTGGAAAAGAGTAAGTCAGTGAGTGAAGGAAAAGTTATGGAAAAGGTGCCAGTTGAGGGGTACCTCACAGACAATGTCATGAAGAATGTAGGCTACATATGTCTGATAAACTCCTGATTTTAAGATGTGAGAGAACTTCTCTGTAAGTTGAGAAGACTAGGAAACAGAAAAGGTCTCAAGGGACAGATCAGCAATTCTCTCTGATCCACATCAAAGTGAAGGGGAGTTCTGACACTGTGAGTTTAAGATAGCAAGAATTGTTGGTGGGTGAATCATTAGATTTTCAGGTGCTATTTCATCTACTATTTTACTCTCACTAAAGATCAGAAATGATGGCGAAATGGATATTAGTTGGGACTAAATAAATTGGGCAAATCTGGGCAACTTCTCAAGGAATGTTGTAGCGTAAGCTCAAACTGGACAATGAACAGATTTCATTTATTGGTTCTGCATTTATGTACCATGTTCAGGCACTGTGTTAATGACTATAGATACTAAATTAGCTAATATGAGGCCTCTTCACTAATGAATCTCAGTCTAAGTAAATATCTATGAAACAGCATTAACTGCTATAAAAGAATTACAGACATAGAGTTATGGGTTCATTGTGGAGGATAATGTTAATTCAGCTGGAACATCAAGAAAGACTTCCTAGAGGAAGTGGCATTTCATTTGAGCCTTAGCAAATGAGTAGGAGTTCATCAAGAGGCATTTTCTATGTAAATTTACATAGAATTTGCACCATTCTATGCAAATGGTGCAGCACAAACAATATTTAGCAGTATCATGTTTTCTAGTTTTGTTCATTCTAGGGACAAAAAACCTAACAAGGAATAATTAGATCTGGACCATTTAAGGCCAGCTATCAATCCACAAGAGTTGTGGCACTTTATGAAGACAATAGCATAGTAGATGAAAAGATTGAAGCCACTCCATGGAACCAGAAAAATATACACAATACTCCAAGTCACAATTTTATCCTGCAGTCTCTAAGTACTGGTCTGAGTGTTGGGCATGAACACTAAAAAACTCATTTCTGTTCCAGGTTAGCCATCTCTGCATCTTCTCATTTACTGCTGTGGATCCTCCTCTATGAGCCTCCAACTATTCTTGCCCCTCACTAATAGGCACTGGTCTCATGTGTCATTTGTTGTTATTTACAGGAAATTATTATACCATGTAATGGTCACATTTCACTAAATCCCAAGTCTGCCATGCCATATTTAAAGAGGTCAGGTTTCTTCTAATACATTTTGTAAATTATTTGGCCTGAAGGACAGTGTCCTTTTTGGACAGCCTATGGTCACTTAGCTTGGAGTCTGTGTATTGTACCTACTTGCTCAGGCTGCCATTCTGTGCCCCACCTTAGAAGGCAGACTCTATTTTTTCCTGATCTGCATTTTGTCCCTCTGTGCTCTATATGACACAGACTGAACTGAAAACAAAATTCCCACTAGGGCAGAAATAGGACTGCCACTATATTTCTGGTTAAATGGCATTACAAATCCTACCTAGCTGCAACTTTTCAGCCACATATTTTGCCATTTCACTCTGCTAGTCATGCGTCCTACTTAAAGGTACGAGAAAGTGATGTATATACACTTTTTGTGGGAAAGTGAATGATTATAATAATTATATCTGAGTGTGTGTGAGTGCTAGAGGAAAGGGAATGTTTCAGGAGGGATAAGAGAGGGAAAGAGTATAAATGGTGATTTTCAACTATAGAAAAAGGGAATGGTGATATGAGTCTTCAGATCATTTTTAATATTCTTAATATACAACCAAAGTTGACTAGCGCTAAAATTAGGTAAGAAAAAAAATGTAGAGGTATTATTTTGTGTGTGTGTGAGTCCACAAGGAAAATAAGTTATCAAAAATTCAGAGACTTTTCAAATAAATTCAATTTTGTAAGGGAAAACTTTCATTTCTCATTAGATTATCAATAGGGCAGAAGAATAAGTTTTATTCTTTAAAGTAACACTGTAAAGGAATTCAGTGAGAATGAAACAACTAACTAGAAAGCATTGCACTGAGATTTGAAAGAGTTTGAAAGAGTATGAAAAGATTTGGGTTGAATTCTGTTTTGTTTTGTTTTTTATAGTCATTCCTTTTCTATAATCACTGCCATGAATCTGCATGCATCTAGCAGTGAAATGCTGTATATTTTCAAAGCTCTAAAAATTCCTCAAAATAGCTCCAGTGGTTCAAAATATGCAGGATGATCAAAATATCCACCTATAAATGCTGTGGGTCTATCATGTGATAAATAAACATTATCAAATATTTGTACATTCACATATGTATATAGAGAAAGAGGAGAGAGGAGAGGAAGCAGAGAGAATATTTCTGTTAATGCTTGCAACTAGTTGGCAAATATATATCCCACAATATGACTACATTGCATGGGACTTGTGGGAATATGTCTTTCTGTATTGTATACATACACATAAACATAGAAATTGGAATGTTCATATGTACACACGCATACATATTTTAAATAACATTTTAAATGCAGTTTGAAAATACATATGCATATACATACTCACACACTTTCTGAAATGCCATCATTCAACATAATTCATGATGTGTATTGAAATGTATCAAAGCAGAAACACATTCCAAAAAGAAATACTCACTGGTGCAATTAAATCATAAAGGAGTTTAATTTGTTCGCTTAGTAGCTAAATGTTTATTTCAACATTTTGGCCAGCAGTTTCTTTAATGAGAATGTACCTGGAATGAATTAAATTCGATTATTATTTAAGCTCATGAGTTAAAGTGTTTCTTCGGGGAGTGCACTTATGCTTTGATGCATTTCAGTGAACATTGTTCTAGAAAATGCCTGTTTCAACTACTTTGAACTAGAAACCTGAAAAATACTCATGATAATCTGGTTTATGAAACTTATTGTAGTGTCTGTGGACATGCAAGATGGGCAACTCACTTTTTTATGTAACAGCTTTATTGAGATATAATTCACACATCGTATAATTTACTTGTTTAAAGTATGAAATTCAATATTTTTTAGTATATTCACAGAGCTGTACAACCAGCACTACAATCAGTTTTAGAACATTTTCATCACCCTAAAAAGAAACTGTGTACCCACTAGAAGCCATTTCCTTTCAACCCACCCCATCCTCAGCCCTAGGTAACCTCTAATTCACTTTCTGTCTCTATGAATTAATCTATTTTAGACACATCATATAAATGGAACCATACAATATATAATCTCTTGTGATTGGCTTCTGTCACTTGGGATAATATTATAGAGGTTTATCTATATGATAGTAGACATCAGCATTTCATTTGTTTTTATTGTTAAATAATATTGTACTGTATGGGTATACCAAATTTTATTTATTCATTCATCATTTGATGGACATTTGTGTTATTTCCACTTTGGGGCTATTGTGAATATTGCTGCTATGAACAATTGTGTATTAGTATTTGTGTGGATATATGTTTTTATTTCTCTTGGGCATACACGTAGGAGAGTTACATACACAATTACTGGGTCATATGGAAACTCCATGTTTACCCTTTTGAGAAACTACCAGACTGTTTTCCAAAAGGGCTACCCCATTTCACATTTCCACCAGCAGTGAATGAGGATTGTGTGGTCACCATTCTTAATTCATCAAATCAACATGTTTCCTAAATGCTGGACCACGCACTTTCCTGTGTCCTCCTGATGGATTTATGTAAGCCTTGCCACAACAGACAAGACAGGAGCTCTCTGATTTCCTACTCTTGTATGCATGGCCAAAGCATGCTGTAGAACCAGAAACACCAGCCCACCTTCAATCACACCATTAAAGTTGTTTCAGGGAACTGTACACACTGACTTTTGTCAAATATAGAATGAGGGACATTGGTCCAGAGTGAAGTAGGTCACTTCCACAGTCATTTGTAGAATTAATTGTTTCGACTGGAATCCTATTTGGCACATCTAACTCCATCAGCAAGCTAGGCATGGGACGAGGCACAGATACAATTTTAGACCAATTTACTATATTTTAAAAATGCAAACCTTAAAACTATTTAAACAGTACCCTAGCAGTTGGGAAATGTATCAACTTGATGAGGGAAAAATAATCCTATAAGTTGTTTAATATCTCTTAAATATGTACTCTCCAGTGTTCTCAGAATTCAGTCTTTCACTACTAGATTCATTTTAGAGGCACTATTGATTATTCTTTCCAAAAATTATTATATGATACATGCTTAAAAAGATTGAATGAATTCTAATTTACTGGATTATGTGAATATTCCAATTTGTTTTGCTATATCCAAAACAACTTTGAAGACTGCATAAGAGAAACACTAATGAAGGTCAATAAACAATATAACGAACTGAATCATTCACTTTTTCAGGTTTTTAGTACACTACAGACACACAATCTCATTGAATAACTAATGTATATACCAACCCTTACAATAGTAGAATAACACTATTTTACAGTGGGATTTAGGTTTTGATTAAAGGTCTAGAACAATAATAATAATGATGATAACAATAACATCCCTAAATGCATAGTGTATGCCAGAAAACATGCAAATGATTTTACATATATGATGCAACTTAATCTTCACAGCAACTCTCTGAAGTCGATGTCATTAATATTCCCAATTTACAAATGAGAAAACTGAGACTTAGGGAAGCTAGATTACCTGTCTTTACTATGCAGAGAGTAATGCTGGGCCAAGGCCAGAACTCAGGTTTGTCTGATTCCAGTGTAACCTCCAGACCAAGCTGTATCCAATCAGAAGTGCTTTAGCCACTAAAAGGATAGGCAATTCTGAAATAGAATTGCTACAGCAGTGATGCTCAGCATATTTATCCCAGTTGAAAAGCCCGTTATTTCAGTAGGTCACTGGGAACAAAATGCTATAGGTTAAAGAAATGGTATAGGCCAGGTGTGGTGACTCATGCCAGTAATCCCAGCGCTTTGGGAGGCCAAGACAGGAGGATTACTTGAGACCAGCAGTTCAAGACTAGCCTGGCAACATAGCAAGATCCCATCTCTACAAAATATATTAAAAAAAAAAAAATAGCTGGACATGGTGGCACACGGTGTAGGCTGGGGCTGGAGGATGACCCGAGCGCAGGTGTTGGAGGTTGCAGTGAGCTATGAACGCACCACTGCACTCCAGCCTTGGCAACGGAGCAATACCCTGTGTGGAAAGGAAAGGAAAGGAAAGGAAGGGAAGGGAAGGGAAGGGAAAGAGAGGAAAAGGAGGAAAAGGAGGAAAAGACATATCTCTCACACCAAAAATAGTTTAAAATATTAAATATTTTTCAAATATATGAAATATACATAGAATCTGTTAGGTTTGATAAAATACAAATTCACTACTACTAAATTATACTAGCCTATCTACTACTATGTAATATTTCAATAAACAAATAATGAAAGTACAACTATCAATATGTTAGGATCTAGAAAATTATACCATATTGGAAAGGGAGCTTCATACTGGAAAATGCTAACACCTATAGAGCTAAGGCATTTTCATAACCTTAATGAATACAATGTACTTCTAAACATAAGCAAAGTAGCTATTTATGCCTGTTAATAGAAAATTGGTATAACACCTATAAAAAACACAATGTCCTTGAAAATCACCTACTTAGTTATTTCCATTTCATAAATTTGGAATCTAAAGTACTGCGAGACTGTTTTTCTTGGTGTTAAGAGAATATGGAATTATAATCATAACTGAGAACCGTGTCTTGGATAGTCACTCAGAGTCCAGCTTCTGAAACATACTAGGAATTTAATCAGTATTTGTAAATAAATGTTCAGTTTGTGACCTGTATTCTGTGCTACCTTCCAGAGATCTTTTTGTTTATTTTGTTAAAACCTAAATATCCTTCTAGGTTGCTAAATTCAGAGCAGCAGCATCTTAGAATTGCCCTTAATTAAAATTCAATAAAACCTCTCAATTTAAAAAGTTATCATGGTCAAAACTGTGGGTGAGCTGTGGAATGCAGGGGTGAAGGCAGTTAAAACAGATTTAAAGACCTGTGAGGTGTCATAATCATGCTGAAATGCACAGCCCGGAGCGTTTCCACTGCTATTATATTTTAAAATTAAACATACACAAAATATTAAGGGGACATTTAATATGACCATAAATAAATTATCAAATAATTGACAGCAAATAAGAAATCATTTTTTTTTTTTTTTGAGACAGAGTCTCGCTCTGTTGCCTGGGCTAGAGTGAAATGGTGTCATCATAGCTCACAGCAACCTCAAACTGCTGGGCTCAAAGCAATCCTTCTGCCTCAGCCTCCTGAGTAGCTGGGACTACAGACATGTACCACTATGCCAGGCTAATTTTTTCTATATATTTTTAGTGTCCAGCTAATTTCTTT